>RCUC01130248.1:0-22662 GCA_003697995.1 Taxidea taxus jeffersonii | reverse complement strand
GGAACTCTGTTTTTTCATAGCATTTGCTGGTAGTATCATCTTTAACATTAACTAATCCATTTGCACTGGTTCATAACGCCTCAATATTGTATAGATCTTTGTCACGTATGTCACATTGTCCTTCTCCATAGCAGTAATGTTGCCATAGAATCTTGGTGTGTGCAAATTCTTAAAGCCCTCATGTCTGCATCATATAATACTTCTAGATAATTTTGACCAACAAACATTTGCTACTTTTCTATTTTCTGGGGGACTGTTAGTTGCGTACCTTTATACTGGATATTCCTATACAATATAATGTCAATACCAACTAAGCAGTCAGTAACATACAGCTGCATTTTACACCAAGTCCAAAATATTCTCCTTTTTTAAGCAAAAATATAAGCAAATTAGATTATTTGATTGCTTTAGAAAACCTATTAAAGATTAAAAATAAGGCACCTGGGTGGCTCAGTCAGTTAAGCATCTGCCTTCAGCTCAGGTCATGATCCTGGGGTCCTGGGATCAAGCCCACTTCAGGCTCCCTGCTAAGCAGGGAGCCTGCTTCTCCCTCTCCGTCTCCCTCTGCCCCCTGCCCCTGCTTGTGCGCTCTCTCTCTCAAATAAATAAATACAATCTTTAAAAAAAGATTAAAAATAAAGGGAATTGTTCAAGGTCCAATATATTATGGGTGACTGCACTAGTTGCAGATCCAATTTCTTGCTAGCTCCAAAGTATTCAGTTGTTTAAAGGATAATTCAAGTGAAAAAAATTTTATATGTGGAAGAAAGAATATTTTTCAAGTAATGTAACTGGTTGTTTTAAATTCACTATCATCTACTGATTTCTATTGTATTTTCTTTTAAGCACTGAAAGAAAACCAGTCCAATTTTTGAAAATAATTACATTTTTATTACTTAAAATTTGCAGTTGAAAAACAAAAGTAAATTATGCCTGTGAAAGTAGTGCTGGTCATAAATGACTATTTTCATTTATTGCTACACAAGATAAAGATCATCACTATCAGAATATTTTTCATAAACAAAGTAAGACTTTATTAATTAAGAGATTTAAAAAGATAAAACATACAAAGGAATATTCTAATATAACAGTTCAATTATGGATTAGCTTTCCATAAACTGAATGTTCAATCCACCAATTAAAAGGATCATTCCTATAGTAAAGTGATTAACTGCTCCATTTTTATACTAAGAAAAGAAAAGATGAAAAAGTCACCTTGATAACAATATTACTAACAAAATGCTCTTAATGAGATAATGTTAAGGATGTCATTGAGACCTTCTCATAACAAACATATTATAGTACATCATAAAAATCTCTAAAATTGCATTATTTAAGTGGAAATAAATATACCAGTTTACTCTGTAAACAGTTATACTATATTGAAAAATTAAGGGAAAGGAGAAAAGTTTGAGTCTAAATTTTATAATAATTATTAAATAATATTGGGGGGGCACCTGGGTGGCTCAGTGGGTTAAAGTCTCTGCCTTTGGCTCAGGTCATGATCCCAGGGTCCTGGGATCGAGCCCCCGCACTGGGCTCTCTGCTCAGCAGGGAGCCTGTTTCTTCCTCTCTCTCTGCCTGCCTCTCTGCCTACTTGTGATCTCTATCAGATAAATAAATAAAATCTTTAAAAGAATAAATAAATATTATTAGGAAGTATTCTATATGGACTCTTTCATTAATATTATAAATCTTGGGGCACCAGGGTAACTCAGTCTTCTGGTGTCTGACTCTTGATTTCTGCCCAGGCCATGATCTCAGGGTTGTGAGATGGAGCCCCACGTCAGGCTCTGTACTGGGTGTGAAGCCTGCTTGGGATTTCCTCATTCTCTCTCTGCCTCTGCTCCTCTCCCCTCTTAAAAATATATATACATAATAACCTAAGTGTGGAAAAATAAGTACTTCTAATAATCATTGTTAGAAATTAAGATTGCCTGGAATGCTTTTGAAATGCTTTATGAAATATTTATTATTTATCATTTATATTTTTGGAAAACATGATAGAAGTCTATTTACAATATTCTGGCATTTTCAATCATGTATCATGATAAAAATAATTCCATTTGTTCTGGTTGTCATCCTCCATGGTTACCATAAAATATATAAATAGTATGACTCAACAGTAAAGAGTTTAATTTGAAAACTACAGAATTTCCTAATGACAATTTCATTATCAACAATCTTCAGTAGTTTTTGTTTATTCAACAAAGCCCAGAAATGTAATTGGGTTCTACTGCACTCAAACTCATCATCTGAAAGAATCACCATTAAGAAAATAAGTTTCCAATCTTGTTGTGTGTTATCTTATTTTCTGGTGCTATAAATAACCCAATCAATGCCTTGCAGTGAGCAGGAAGTCGACAGCATTTTCTGAATGAACGTATACATTAACAAATGAAGCCATACTTTTGTAAGAGATAAAATAACTTCGGCTGTGCTTTGAACAAGTTTTTGAATAGGACCCAACCTAACAAAGAAAGTGTTTGTTTGAGAATAAAATGTTTTTTACCCATGAAATATATATAATTAGCTATGAAAGGATCTCATTTAATCTTAGGCTTAAAAAATAGAGATGTTTCACAAACACACAGCTAGACATTTCTAGATAAGAAGAGTGACAAAAGGATTTTTCTTCTGACATGGGTTAGGTATCCCTTTAAAGTAACCACTGGCTTTCATAAAGCAGCAATCCATAAAAACTGCAGCACGTTTCTTTTGTATGTTTTTGATAAAGGACAGATGGATTAACTTACACTACTACGAATTCTTAATGAAGGGCTAATAGAACCAGGCGTCCCATTATCTCTCTTTTTTTAAAGAGTTTATTTATTTATTTGAGTGAGAGCATGAGAGGGGGAGGATCAGAGAGAGAAGCAGGGAGCCTGATGCAGGACTCAATCGTGGTACTCCAGGATCATGACTTGAACCAAAGGCAGTCTCTTAACCAGCTGAGCCACCCAGGCGCCCTGGAAGGAATATTTCAAAATAACAAATATATCTTGTCCAAAATAACTGATCAAGATTCACTGAGATCTATTTTTTCCGTCATAAGCAAAAATACTCTTCAAATTTTAGTTCCTATAGCAGCACTGTCCTATAGAATGAAAATGCATGCCAAAATTGTGAGCCGAGAATGTAATTTGAAATTTTCTCATAGACACAATTAAAATATCAAAGGGAAACAGGCTAAAATGATTTGGATAATGTCTTATTTAGCCCCGTATGTCTAAAATACTATCATTTTAACATGGAGCCAACACATAATTGTTAATAAAGTATTTTACATTCTTTTTTTTACGCTGTCTTTGAAGTTGGTTTTATATTTCAAACACAAACATCTCAGTTCAGACTAGCCACATTTCAATTTCTCAACAGCCATATCTCGCCATTCTATAAATGAGAAAATTGTATTACAGAGTTGAAGTGATAGACCAACAATTTTACAACTTGCAATGTTAGAACTATGACTGCATTAGATTTCATTTGACTTAAAAATCAACTCAGTATTTCTATTCTAACACACAAAATGATACAGTATACCTGTGATCAGTGGTAAAAATGATGCCCATATTTTTCTAAGTAGTTTTCATTTGCTGTGTTTTATCTGTTATGTTTTTGTTTGTTTCACTTGTTTATCATGCTTAAAGTAATCAAGAAGAAGAAGGAAGGAAGACAAAAAATACCTTTGTAATGTATTGTAATGTGAAGGCAAGTTAAAGGTACTTGATCAAATAAAGAGAATTATTTTTGCTATTTCTACAAAGAATAAAAGAATAATAATATAAGGGATTATAACTGAAAGAACAAAGCTACTCTCCAACAGGGCTAAAAAAATTCATAATATTAGTGAGACTATAACAAAAGTTTAGATTCTCCCTACTGTATACCTGAAACAAATATAACACCGTATGCCAGCTATACTGGAATTAAACATTTTTTAAAAGTTCAGATTTTTAAAAGTTCAGGCTCCAGCAGGCAGCCTAGCATGTCCTTTATCAGTTCTGAGTAAATCATGTCAAGAAACACACACTGTACTTCTATTACGTGCTATATTAGGGAAGGTGAGTGACTGGTGACTGATTCTATCTGTATCAGTAGATTTTTTAGAATTATGGACTGTTATATTACTCTTCCCATGCATTTTGTAGGGGGTAACTTTTTCACTAACCACCCTTATTGTTACCAACTCCATTTGAAAGTATCAAAAGCATTAATGGAAACTCAAATCTAGTAGTATCTGACCTTGAGGTTATATGGGCAGGCAGAGTTACAAATAAGCTTCGAGTTCATTCTTTGCCTTATATTTAAAACAGTTGTTGTTCAGTAGCAGAGTTAACTGCCATTCTTTTATCTATATAGAATGAGAATTTAGGGCCCTCGGGCTGCCTTTTCTTCCAGGCCAAAGATGTTAATAATGTATCTGCCTACCAATGTGACAAAGAATATGTGTCTGCTGGGTTCGTTTCTTTGAAGTGAGGTGAAAACTGCAAACTTTTACTTTGTCATTTGAAAATCCTTTCCATGTAAGTCGTCCATCTCATACCCCCTGTGGAGCACTACAGTCTAGGTTAACCTGGGGCATAAGACATTAATGGAAATGCCCCTGGTTAATAGATAGCAAAATATACACATATACATATACATATGTATATATGAGACATACTTCTCCTGCGTTTATGTGGTTGAAGTAATATATGATTGAACACTTCATAAAAATTATATAATATATGCATTTTTTATATGTGAAAACCAAAGCTGAGCTAAGTAAAAAAGAGTGCCAAATAAATATGAAAAACTGTTTTAGGAGCTTTTTAGGAGAGCTTGCTTTTGATAAAGCAACACACTTCTGGAGGCAAGCTCTAACAATTATTATAAGTAGTAAATAACATTGAGCCATTTGCTTATCCACTTTCCATCTGAGAATATTCTGACATCATCTATAATTGAATGGTTACTCAAGCCTGTACATGTATTTACTATTCATTTTGGTATAAAAAAATTCAATAACATGTTAAAATATTTGCATTCCTATCCAGAACAGGAAAATAGAATCTAGTGGTCATCATGCTAGGTGAAAACATGAGCAGTCACACAAAAATTTGTCCTTTTGGAAGGATGAAAATAAAGTGTGTAATTGAAGCAATCTTTCATACTGCAGCAGGGACAATTTAAAAATGAAAATAATAGCCTCATTAATCGTCAATCTCCAATGCCATGAAATTTGTGTTAAAGATCTCTGTTCCTCTTGCTAGTTAGCAAGGACCCAAGCCATCAGTAGTAACCATTCTGCCTAATTTACACTCTTTGTGTCAAAAGGAGAAATGAAAAATAAGGGATGACAGAGGTGAATGAAGCTGTCCTTCCCTTAATTTTATTTAACTCACCATAACCAGCTCTCTCAAAAGGTGCTCCGGGAATAATTTGTTTTTTTGTATTATCCACCAGCACCACCAAGTGGTGAAATTTTTACTTCCTCTCTAAAACGACCACTTGAAGACAAAATAAAACCAGTACTGGGATAATAGTACTAATTAAGCAGCAGAAATGTATCCCATAAAAAATGCATTTCAGAATCTCCAGGCCGTATCAAAGAGCCACTGGAAATATTGTTATTTCAGAAATAAAGAAATGAGATAATTTAAATAGTAGATTGCTTTGGTTATGCTTATTCTTCATGTTTTATGTTACCTATATTTTGTTCCCCACAGAGATCTTTTTACTATTGCAATTTATTTTCATTTCATTCCCCAATGCTGCCAGTTTTACTCTAATGGCATAAGATATATAATCTTTTGGTTGCACATTATTTGGTCTAGTGGTAGAATTTTGAAGAATAAAAAGTGAACTGTGAGTTTAAATATTTGTTATTTCAGTGGAATAATATATGAATGGCTATAGAATGTTTTAATTGGTATAAGAAAATCATTCAGCTTCATGATAATATAAAAACAAAGCATAAAGAAATTTTTGAATACACATTTTTAAAGATATTTGTTATAAATGACACAGTATGAAGTGTTGTCATTTGGAGTTTTCTTTTAGCTACTTCATTTACTCAAATGTAATATGTCATTTGTGAAAATAAGCAATGGAAAAAGCTGGATAGCAAAGAAACTGTTGTCAAATTTGCCAGGTAAAAAGTGCAAGGGTCCTGGCAACAGGTTGCATTACAGTAACCTAAGCAGTGGGAGCATTAAGCATCAGAGTCTGGTCTGCATCGTAAGGATGGTCTTGCAAGGTAGAGATATCATTCAACTGGCATTAGTTTATGATATAGAGCTTGGAATGGTGGGCACAGGGAGGCCACTGTACTTATAGGTGTACTGATGATTAAATTGTGAGTCTTGATAAGAAACTTTTTTTAGTTGGTTCAGTTTTGTCTTTCAGAAACAAGTATTTTTATGGACATTGGAGAAGGTATGTGCTATGGTGAGTGCTGTGAAGTACGTAAACCTGGTGATTCACAGACCTGTACCCCTGGAGCTAATAATACATTATATGTTAATTTAAAAATTAAAAAAAATTTAAAAAAGAAGTATTTTGCAGAACAAAGAGCTAAACAAATTTTGCCTAACCCTAATATTGTTTAGCGCAAACACAGATAAGTGATATCAAAAAATCATTCAGATGGGCAGGAAAGTATGTTTGGCTTGGAACTGCTTAATATAAAAAAGAGTAAAATATAGTGAGTTTAGTTCTCTATGCATTTCTGAAAACAACAAGAAAAATAACATCAACAACTCATGTCAATCACAGCTATTGGGAGATAACTCACTATGACTCCCTTGCACCACTACAAGTATTGCAGTCTGTATTTGTGCTGGACTATCTTTTCAAGGATGTTTGTTTGAGAAGTCTGAGACATAGAGTTTGTACCTTCTGCGTTTGAATCAGGGATTCCCCAGGTTGTAACAGATCATGTTAGCAATGAGAACCATACTGCCTAAAATATAGCATTAGACCAAAACACAGGGAAGTTTATTTGGCTGAGTCACATCTATTGCCATAAATTCCAAACAAAAAGTAAATACCAAGCCTTGTTAAATGGCATGGAACACCTCTTTCCCTTTGTGTTCCCTCAATCTCTCCCCCTCTATTCAGAACTCAGAGACTTTATAGTAAAAGATAAATAAGGTGGAACTAAGGACACCTTGTCACCAAGGGAAATCAATGTCCATATGCTCCTGTTTGAGTATGCTGGGGAATTTTGAGGCAAGGGACTCATCAATTACAGCTCTGTTGAATACAGAAACTAAAGTTGTTATTCTACCCACAACTGTGCAAAAAAAAAGGGGACCCTTATTCAGCTACCAGTGTTTGGGCAGAATTCACAGTAGAGAGGGAAAGCTGACATGACTCTGTAGACAGGTTCCTTTGAGTCAATTAGTTGTCTTATTGTTGTTCCTACATATGAATGTTTAGTATGAATTAATGGGCTGTGTGCACGTGCCTCCTGTTCTGTAGTACCAAAAGACATTCTTCTTATTGAGAACATCCACCTATATAGAAATGTCAACTTGCCTCCCTACAACCTCCTGTGTGGTCCAACATAATCAGTATAGAATGCCAAGAGGAGAAATGGAAGATCATGGCTTTGGTCAAAGACTTAAAGGCAGCAGGAGAAGTGGGAGATGCAGCATCTCAATACAATAGCCCTGTATGTTCAGTGGTAAAGGAAGCTTACAACGGATTATTGTTAAGTGAACTCAGCTTTTGCTCCTTAGCTCTGGCTGTTGCAGACTTTTCCACTATATCCAGACCCATTACACAAATAGTACGAGGTATGCAGTCTTGGACATACTAGGATCAAGAAAAGTTCACGTTACTCATAAAGGCTCGATATATGTTCCTAGTAGTCCCCCAGGAGCGTCTAAACTACCCTGTTATTTGCCACTCTTGGGTGGATTAGGATTTAGCATGAATGGCTCTGAATTCTAATGTTCAAAGCTTCTACTGTGTAGATGATATACTGTTGTATGACAAATAAGAAAGCTAGGACCCAATGACCTTTACTTTGGTGTTATACCTCCTCCAGAAGGTGTCAATGATGAATTCTGGTGAAAGTTAGGGGCCTTTTTGGCAAGTAACATTTCTTGGAACCATGTGAGTAGATTCACAAGGATTATCTGACAAAGAACAAAATCTCTCCCTTTGCTCCCTTCTACTAAAAACAAGGCCTAGTACCTCAAGAGTACCTACTGCTCTTGAGACACTGGAGAATGACTGTGCCTCACTTGGGTATTCTACTTGGTCCTTCACATATATAGGCTACACCACACATCAGACTTTTTTTTTTTTTTTAGATTTCTATTTATTTATTTGACACAGAGAGATCACAAGTAGGTAGAGAGGCAGGCAGAGAGAGAGAGGGAAGCAGGCTCCTCACCGAGCAGAGAGCCCGATGCAGGGCTCCATCACAGGACCCTGAGATCATGATCCAAGCCAAAGGCAGAGGCTGAAACCACTGAGCCACCCAGGCACCCCACGCATCAGACTTTTTGAGTGTTCCCCAAACCAATAGATCCAAAGCTTTGTAATCCATCCAGTAAACTGATCAGGTTACATATTTGGGGCACCAAAAATATAATCATCTCTTAAAGACACAGGTCTTGATGAATGATCATTCTGCTAATTGGAGCTTCTAGCAGAGAGAAGCAGCCCCTACTTGGAGGCATCCTTTGAGTTTTGGACTCACTTTCTAGATATGGATAACAATTACACCAATTTTAAAAAAGAAGTAAGCTTGCTACTTGATTCCCACTGAAACATAACTCCTGACTCATGGAGGCCTTGTTACTACTCATCATACTGGCATTTGGGAGTAAGTCAACTTAAATCCAATGTTCAGCAAGTTAAAAAGGATCCAACAAGCCTTACCTGAAATAGATATGCAGTATTAAAGAATACAGACAACAGGGTCCCAGCATTATTTCAACTTTGCCTACAAAATTGTCAGCTATCACTTTAGGGAAAATTTATCCCTAACTATGCTACTTGAAGCAAAGCTTTTGAATCACCTGGACTCTCAATTCACAAAGATTGCCCTAAATTTCAGGCCTGCTTCAATGATGATTTAGATAAGCTGAAAACTGACAGTGTACTTTAGGCTGCTATCCCTGTTAAACCTTAGCACCAGCTAAGCAGGACCAGATATGGATATGGTTGCTTCCCTCATTGAGCAGATATCAAGGGCATTTTCATAGTTCTGCCCAAGGCTTTGTCAAGTGAAATTTGTTATATTTTTACTGGTTCTTGGGCCATTATTAATGGACTGGCTATTTATCTGACATTTGGAAAGCTACTGGCTGGCAGATTTAAAACTGACTTTGGGCTCATTGATTTTAGAAAATTTCAGCCATTGAATGAACTGAGTTATGCATGCAGATGACAATTTTAAGAAAATATTATCTGATGAGACATACTGAAATTGAGCTACTAATCAAGCAACGCCCAGATTCCCACCATTTCTGTCTGAATTCATTGCACCAGGCATGGAAACCCATCACCAACATAAAGTGGGCTCTAAGTAAACAATACTGTTTCTAATGCAGAGGCTACAACTGCTTGCCAGATTTCTGACACCTACAAAAAGCTGACCCAGTTGCCTTGTGTTGACAGAAGTGTTGTCCCCGCCTTTGCTTGGCATACTGACTACATATGGTTTTGAGCCCCCTCTCAGGGCTGTTAGTGGTGCTGCATGGTTAATGATATGTTTTCAGGTTATGATGATGCTTGTTCAGTCAATCATCTGACTTGGTGACATCACACTGGCCCCCAAACCTACTTGTCATCTTTTTAGTTTTTCAGATTATTTCCTGTCCAGAGATAGTACAGCCATTATTCCAGAAGTCTCTGAATGCTAGGTTCATATCAAGTTATTTAATGGATCTTCCACATTCCCCACCTTCCACTGATATCTGGTATTGCTGAATTCTAGAAAAGACTCCTCAAAAAATCCACTCAAAGATTTCTGACTAGATCTATCTCTTTCACTTCTTTGACCTTAATAAATTAGGCAGTTCTGTCACTCAATGTGCTATTTCCAGAAAGGGACCATTTTCTCTCAGTCTAGATAATGAGGAAGACAAAAAGTACAGAGGATATATAGCCATTTTTCAAAAATTTGTAATACTATCTTTTTTTTTTTTACTTTATTTAAGCTTTATTTAAACATATGATGTAACCCCACCACCCTCACCCAACCCCTCTTCCCCCCACCCCCCTCAGTTTGTTTTATGACATTAAGAGTCTCTTTTGGTTTTTCTCCCTCCCGATCCCATCTTCTTTCATTTTTACTTTTCCTACCACCTTAACTCCCACCCCCGTTGCATCTCCACTTCCTCATATCAGGGAGATCATGTGGTAGTTGTCTTTCTCCAGTTGACTTATTTCGCTAAGCATAATACGCTCTAGTTCCATCCATGTCGTCGCAAATGGTAAGATTTCATTTCTTTTGATGGCTGCATAGTATTCCATCGTATATATATACCACATCTTCTTTATCCATTCATCTGTTGATGGACATCTAGGTTCTTGACTATTCCTGGGTGCGATGTTTTATTCTTCCCCTGTGGCAATCCAGGCTGATCTGGTTGACAGAATTTCCAGGTATCAGCAAGTCAAAAGAAGGCCTCAGGGATTCAATACTCATTCTGTTCCAGACACCTATATTTTTCATTTTGTATAGACACAGTCTTACACCATAAGGAAAATTAGCCCTTGTTGTGTAAACTCCTTGCTGATTTCCTTTTGCACCAGTAGGTCAAAGTGGAAGACAGTGGATATCTACAGGATTATAAAAATTACCTTTTCCCTCTTGCACCTCACCTTCAAGAAGAAAGATCTTCATGAAAGGAGAAGATTATTGGGGAAATGGGTAAATTTATACATACTGGAATGGTACACAATGATTTTGTGATGGTGGAAGGAAGATAACAAATTAGCTCCTGGGAAAGGGCGATCTTAGTATATAGGATGTGTGGGATAGAGGAACATTAATGCTATCTCTCAGAACAATTTCTGGATCCTTCCTCATGAAGGAAAACACCCTGGTGCAAGTCTTACAAACCACTGCAAGGATGTTAAATTTAACTCACTCTTGGGTCTGACATTTTCTGTTAGATTGCCCTGACCTATCTGTTATGGATATCACCTCATCATTCTCTTCTGAGAATATTAAAAAAAAAAATTCCCACTTATTTTGAATTATTTTTTGACATTAATTCTTAAAAGCATGAACTAATTATGTAGTTTATTTTGATGGCTGCCTTTCTAGTGTTAGATGTTTTTTCTTACATATCTAATTTAGAATTTGTGTTTGCAGATCTTTGAGTGGAATGATTTGTCTTTGGTTTTATGGTTGTCTCCATTCAACTCTCTGAGGTCTTTAGACAGAATGAAAATTATGTGATGACTCCAGATCTCTTGCCCCAGAGTGATGGTGAAAATATTCTGGATTCTATCACAGAGCAGCATGATATATATCAATTCTTGGTTTGGGTATAAAAACATAAACACATAGGGACAATTTATTTCCCACTATATAAAACTGTATTCAAATATCCTCTCAGATATCTTCATCACAATCTAAGTGTATGCCCAAGGGGCAAACAATAGAATATGGGGAGTATGAATACCATTCTTGTGTTCAAGCAAGTTGTCTTCCTTATTTGGGAAAGTTTTCTTACTCTGTAGTAATCAAAATATATTGTGGTTATCTACTTACATCTAAACATATTGTTCATTGGGCTGGTGGCTTTAACTACCAACAGTTTTGTACTTTTTTATGGTCTCCAAATATATTTATCTTTAAAAAATTCCTTTTTGATATTTTTCTTTCAGTGTGAAAAAAATTTTGAAGTAAAAGTTTACTATAATAGGCAAAAAAGAATTCAAGTGGATCCATATGTAAATCATACTTACCTTGTCATTTATTTACTTCCTTACTTAAATCTGATCGAGAAGTGATTTAATGTGGCTTACAAAGATGCATTAAATGCAGCAGAGGCATAAACCAAAATTGCCAGGGAGGTGGGGGGTAGAGAGTAAAGAAGTAAAAGAAAAAAGAGAAAGAGAAAAAAAAAAAAAAGAGAGAGACAAAGGAAAAAGAAAAAGAAATCATGAAATTAAAAATGAATAGTACAGCTTTCCATAAACTTTATATGGTTCTAACATTCTCTACCAGTTAGAAGAAAAAAAGGGTATTAACTACATACCTCAAAATGTCCACTTATGGCTTCCATTCAGAACCAATATTCTCTGGGTATTCTGCCAGATTCTGAGACTATCTATTCCAATAATGCATTTCACCAATGGGGAAACAGCCATAAGGCAGGTTTGGGAACAACTCTACATACTGGGACACAAATCTGACCTAAAACTCCATTGATCACCTGACATCTAAAAGTCACTACCCTGACTGATAAGCCCAGTAGTATTCTGGATCTCCTGGATTGAATATCAGCTAAAATCATTGTCCAGTAGTCCTCAGAAGATCTCATTATTTCCTCCTCCCCAATGCACAATTACCCTGGTAAAAGGCTGTAGGGCCCTTTGGGGAAGACTGTGAGAAAAACTAACATAGTTTCAATTTTTGACACTGAACCAGGGTCCTTCTTCAAAGGGATACAGCTTTCCCTTCATCTGAAGCATTCTGGGACTCTACACTGGCTCAAGTCTGGGAACTGATTTAGGAGTCATGACCTTACATTTTTATGATTCAGGATAGATTTTTATTCTTTTGATCTCAAATTTTTTTAACTTAAATACATCAAGTAAGAATTTATTAAGATTTCCTATCTATATCACTTCTAGGAACATCATGATTAACTAGCCAACAACATATGATCTTGTCAGTCAGACTATTTTGATTGCTGCTTTGACTCTATTGTCCATTACGGCAACCACAGCCAGTGGCAGCCACCTGGCCCTCCCACTAAGATCCAATTACTCCCACTGTACTGAGGTTTCCTAACTCACTCACTGCAGTCACCACCATTAGGTCTGTCCTATAGGTAAGACCAATGAGAGAGCTCTTTAAGGATTCTTAAACTCTCCTCCCAAATTTCTTTCTCACAACTGAGATGAAATATGTCTTCCATATCCTCCCAGCATAAGTGGGGACACACATGTCTTATAGGACAAATCCGCTCTAACATTTCAATCTCCTTAAGTCTTTGAATTTTTCCCTTAGCAGGTCTGGCATTTCTAATTTACTCACTCTTTAGTACCCACTGTTTAGTGGGCCAATGCTTAGTTCCTATTTCAGCCAACCAACCAAAAAACTATTAGAACCCACCCTAACTTCCCAAGCTGCATTATTAAATGCAAAATCTCTGCTTAGGGAACCCATATTGTAATTTAGCTTGATCCAACTTTATGTTCCTTCCATCATTATACCATACCTTTAATATCTATTCCCACAAATGTTCCTGGATTTCTGTCTATATACATTTAAAAAACACATAAAGTCCTTTGGACTGTCACTTCCTTATGGGTCACTTCCTGTACTTTAGCTTTAGGAGCTTGCTAGGACTTGAGTCTAGGTATAGGTCTAGAAGCAGAGAAGCATGGTGGGGATGAGTCTGAGGAGAATCAGCACCACCTTGAATGGCAATTGCCTTAGGGGAGCCTATTACAATCTCCTCAGCAATGCAGATTGGGATGGGGAGCCTACTACAGCTAGGGCTGGTGAGATGCCTTCCACTAGCAAAGAAGACCCGTCAGAATTTGCAGGTTCAATGTCTCCAGTTTTGTCAGGCATATCACTCATACCCATTCCAACTTAAATATCTCATTCTTTCCCAATCAGAGCCCTCACTTTAATAGACATCTGCAAGACTGGGAGTTGTACTCGTGTTGTAATTTAGCCAATCACAGGATGAGGTTCTGCATGTGATTCACAGCAAACTCTGTCTGTGGCTACAGAAGATAAAAGTCTCCTTCAGTGCACATATAGAAGATATAAGGCCATTTCTGGGGTGATTGAGCTGGGAATTGGAATCCCTGAGCTCATCCTTTTACCACTATGTTGACAGACATTGGGAGCAACCAGCCAACCTCATAATATTCATGTTTTCTAAAACTGTTTGAAAATATCATACACAGTCACCAAGCTCCTTGCTTCTTATAAATGCCCAATTAGGAATATCCAATGGGGAGATATTTTGTATATCTCCAATGCCAGACCATCTATCATGTACTCTTCACTACTGGAAATAGTCACTAGCATCTTTAAATTTAAGCAAACTAGAGAACCAATTCTGGAAACTCCAGAAGCAACTCAGAAAACTCATCCTTAAAATTCTGTTTCTCTAGAACCAGTCTCACTGCTAAAAATCTGTATTAGTTGGCATTTGCCAGAGAAACAGAATTGACTTACATAATTATGGAGGCTCAGAAATCTTAAGATCTGCAATTGGCAAGCTAGAGATGCAGGACAGCTCCTGCTCAAGTCCAGAGGCCCGAAAAGCAGGAGAATAAATGGTGTAAATTCTAGTCTGAGTCAAGTCCAAATGCAGAAGACTGCTGTCTTATCTCAAGGACAGTTAGGCAAAGAGATATAATTCTTTCTTACTTTGTTTTTATTCTATTTAGGTCTTCAATGGATTGGATGAGGCTCACCTCCATTGGAGTGGAAAATTTGCTTTATAGGATCTACTGATTCAAATGTTAATCTCATCTAGAAACACCCTCACAGACATCTTCAATTATCGGGGCACCTTGTGGCCCAGTCAAATTGGTAAATAAAATTAACTATCACAGTTGTCTTTTACTATTTCAAGAAATTTCCTTTCTGAGGTTGAGAGTAAAATGAATAATTGGGTACTTGATTCTCTCTTATAGCACATTGACTACTAAATTCTTTTTCTTCATATTCATAAGCTACTGCAAGACAATTGTTTTTCCAGTATACTTTCTGCTTATAGTATCTACAGGTATCTTTATCAAATTGACTCCTCCTCCAATGTTTGATGACTTTAGTGGGAGAATTTAATTGTTTTATCTGGGTTATTAGTTTATGCTGTGTATTATTCTACTTTTGTTCTAAGGTTCTTTCAAAACATTCAGCAAAGATTTGGAGACTTGAAAACAGGATAATCTCCTATTAGTTTCTGCTTACAAGCTAAATCTTGTATTTCTGGATTTAGTCTATTTAAAGAGTCAAGAAATAGGGTCACTTTTTTTAAGGATCTATTTCAAAGCTATACAAAGACATTAAAGAGTAAATTTAGGGACGCATGGGTGGCTCAGTTGGTTAAGCGGCTGCCTTCGGCTCAGGTCATTATCCCAGCGTTCTGGGATCGAGTCCCACATCGGGCTCCTTGCTCGGCACTGAGCCTGCTTCTCCCTCTGCCTCTGCCTGCCACTCTGTCTGCCTGTGCTTGCTTGCTCTCTCTCTGTCAAATAAATAAATAAAATCTTTAAAAAAAGAAAAAAGAGTAAATTTATCCTTGAACTTCCCATTCATTGCTTTAAAAACTGCATGAGATTCCCATATGTTTACACAGGAAGAACTGGGAATGTCATCCAAAGACCTTGTGTCTGAAATTCATGGACTCTAAAGTCACCATCAGGGTTTTCCCATTTTGACTTTTCTGTTCAAGGGTTATTTTTTGTTTGTTTGTTTGTTTGTTTGTTTGTTTTTGGTTTTTTTTTTGTGGGAGGTTGTTTGTTTAATCTGAGAGTCCAACTTACATATTAAAGAATTGGTAGATATTATAGAGCCTCAGATAATATATTAACTATTCTAAATAATTTCTAAATGTCTCCATATCTTGTCTAACCCCTAAAGAGCTTTGACAATATTTCTCTACTCTGAAAAAGACAGGTACTTAATATGAACTATAATACATTTGCATTGATCTCTAAATGGCCATTAGAGAAGGCCAGTCCATAGATAAGATGAAAAGAAGCAAAGTTAAGATAGGATCATATCAATCAGTCCAAGAATGAGTACACTTAGACTGAGTTAAAGTAGGTCTAAGCCATGAGAATTTGGCCACAGTCGGTCACATATAATACTTGCGCATCTTGTGATTTGGGGGCCCCAAACTAATGATACATCATTTCTATAGTGGCATTAATAAATCTGTTACTCTTAGAAAAGGGAATTTTGGGGGCATAGATTTTTTCCTAGTGCCACACTTTTAACATGTAAGACACATTCAAGAAAACTTTTATAAGGTTTTGATAGGTAACCCAAGTTTATGCTATAAAATGTCTAATCTCTGAGACCTTTTGATTTTATCATAGTATGTGTGTTCTCTTCCTTGTGAATATTTGCTTGAAGATACTCTAACGAAATGGAGGGGGACAAAGAATAGCATTTTTAATAACAACATTAAGAATATACGTTTCTAATTAAGATCAGTTAATTGAAGCTTTCTTTTTAGATTCTTAGAAATCAACACAAGTTCAAATTTTGGGAGCAGAACAAAGAGAAATTATAGCACAAACCATTGTGAGGTTTATCTCATTGTTGCAGTTAGAAGGACTCTGAACTAAAGGGTCTCAGAGGAACATGCTGCTTTTAAGCCAAAGTTTTGAGCCTCAGCAAAGAGGGGCTTTCAATTGGATATCCTTGAGGCCTCTGGGCTTCCTGACAGCAAACTGCTCCAAATGATACCCAGTGATCAAACATAACTGTTTATGAAACCTACTTTAGGTAGAGAGAACAATATCTTGGCAGAGATTTAACAATGTCTCAGAAAGAGAAGTCATGGGTTGATAGTCACGGGCTTAGAAGAGGAGCCATGTTCAAAAGATTGTTGGATCTTCCAATGTGGGTATCTGGCTGGGGTTAGGCAAATTCTGTGATATGTTTAGTGCTGGTGGTCACAGAAAAATGAGGATCTTAACTTAAATCTTGGTGATTAAAAAGTTGATAGTAAACTGGATGCCTAAGTAAAGAATTTGTGTCCTAAGAAAGGAGTATTTACCTGGATGAGCAACCTAATTTAATTCAATGAATTAGATTTAAAGAATTTCCTAAATAGTCATAAAGGATATTACTTAAAGACTTATCTTCCTGGAACAAAGAAAAATTCATGCTTACAGAAGTGGTCTCAATTCTCAATGTGTTAAAGGAAAGACAGGATGGATGTAAAGTTTTATCACTGAAATATATTGTGGTTTCTTTCTTGATAATATTTTAAAATTCTCAAACTTACAAAATATTGCATGTAGCCACATGAAGAATTAGAATGTACATAATGGTTTGGGCATGTCAAAAATATCCAGTGAATTTCTTGGTAAGGTAATTTTTGGTAAAACTGCTTAAACCATTAAACCAATTTGTTATTTCCTTCCTTCTTTCTTTCTTTTAAAAAAAAATGTCTGTTTAGAGGGGTTGGGAGAGGGTGGTGGGGTTACATTATATGTTTAAATAAAGCTTAAATAAAGTTAAAAAAAATGTCTGTTTAATATACCTTGGTGTTTTTTTTACCTAAAGTAAAATGGCATTATTCAATAATAACCAGGAGAATATGAACAATTAGGAAAATGAATTTTGTGCAATCCCATTGATATATTACATAATTTATATATTTCTGTCATTTTAACCTTTCACAAAACAAGTTTCCATTTGCATCAATAGCTAGTCCTTGGAGTACACAGATGGTTCTATCAACCATATGGTGACTAATCCCCTTTATTGAATGCAGTTGACATGGAAACAACTAGTCAACAACAAATAACCAGATTATTATGTGTAAATAGCAGCCCCTCTGTGATTATAGCAAACACCTTATTTATATTTGAAGAAATTGTCTAACAGTAACTCAACAACAATTTACAATGTCTCTTTAGTATACTGATATGTGTGATTTTGTCTACGCCAAAATACCTTAAAGGTCTTCAAATGCTTATAGGTTTTATCTATACATATATGCATATGCATGTATATATGTATCTATCTATCTATCTATCTCTCTATCTATATATCTATATATATCTATATATAGAGAGAGGTATACATATATATATGGAGAGAGAGAGAGAGAGAGAGAGAGGTTTTATATGTATATAGAGAGATGGAGAGGAGAGAGGGAAACAAAATTTATGAAAATTTAAATGAAATGTTCTTGAAATACTAAAGCAATTATCAACCTCTGGGATCAATTAGCATTTCATGAAATTATGCTTCAAGGTTTCAACATCATCCCCCATCTGTTTAATAGCTATAAAATGACACCTTTGACTTATTTTAGATAATTGTTTTTTTTTAAAAATTAGGTTTGCAAATATCACAGTGCTGAAGTTAAAAATAGAAGTTGAAATTGGCATATTTAATTTTCTACCGCTTCATTGTTATATGATACATACAGGTTTTGTGTCAGCTACAGCTCTTTGATGACATTATCAAAGTTTAGTTTTCATTTATATCTTGAATAATTGAGAGGAGCAAAAAAAGTGCATTTGCATCTATTTTATTAGAGAAAAATATAAGTAGTTTGATATTTCTTCTTAAATACCTAAATCTAAATTTTGGTATGAAAGGCAGATGCTAAATACAACTTGTACCACGTTATCATGGGGTCATAAAGATCTGTACAACTGGGTGGCTCAGTTGGTTAAGTGTCTGCCTTCAGCTCAGGTCATGATCTCTGGTCCTGGGATCAAACTCCACATCAGGCTTCCTGCTCAGGAGGGAGTCTGCTTCTCTCTCTCTCTTCCTCTGCCCCTCCCCACTGCTTGTTCTCTCTCTCAAATAAATAAATAAAAACCTTTTATAAAAAAAAAATAAAATAATGAAGAGCTGTAGCTACAATTACCAGATTTTGATGCTTAGTTCTTTAAGCTAGCCTCTTGCATTAACAATATTTACTGAGTCAATATGACAATATCATATATCTGATATTGACAATATCAGTCAATAATGATGGGCCAGTGAACAAAACACACAAATTTACAGTCTTCATGAATATTTCATCCTAATGAATGGACAGTGACTGTAAAAAATTTTATTCCAAAATTTATTCAAAATATATTTAAAATTATGTTTATTAAAATTATATTTGCTAAACATATATTTAAGTATATTTAATTTTAAAATATATATTTAAATATTTATAAAAATTATAAAGTAGATATGTAATATAGAAAGTAATGTGAGCTTTGGAGAAAAAAATGAGGAAAAATACATGAAATTTCAATGAACAGTAAAGCTGGGCTTGCAATTTTAATTAAGGTGGTAATGGGAGATTACAGCAGAATACTGACACATGATTCAGTATCAGGATGAAGTGTGGGAGCAAGCTATGCAAATATCTTAGAGAAGTACTTTCCTGAAGAAGGAAGAGCAAGGGCAAAGACTGAGTTTGACAGTATAATTAATGTTTCAAGGTACGCTGAAGAGGGTAGAGTAGGTCAAGAGAGCTTTATCATGAAGACAGACTGAATATTGGGGTATTTGTCCACTGGTGGGTGAAAAATCCATTAGACAAGGGGGAAAACAGTGATTTAGAGGAGAGAGCAGAGAGCAGTATCACTAAGTCAGTGAGAGGGGATGGAATCTGCTATGCAAGTGAAGAACTGGTCTTTGCTAAACAACATGAGAATCCACCTAAAGTACCAGGAAAGAACGCAGAGCATAAAAGGTAAGAAGCAGGCAAGTTGTTCAGTGGGGTGAGAGAAGCTTCTGGCAGTTTGGGTTTTTTTTTTCCCCTGTTTCCTGAGAAACCTTTGAATTTTGTTGAGATCATTATTAAATCATTTATTTCATATCATAAGAGGATTTATATTTAAGAGGTATCAGTTTACTGAAAAGCAATTGATGAGGGATTAGTTTATACTAGGAACCACAGACAACTCTGACAGAAATGTCAGGAGGAGGAGGAGAAGGAAAGCTGAAACTCATTTTTATTGGGCTATATTGCTATGCTGTGCTGTTTTATATAATTTACATTCTTTAATATGCATATAGGATATATTCATAGAGTATCTTCTTACCTCCGCATTATTACAAGAGATTGAAGTACCTGTAAAGTAACTTTCTTAAAGCTATAAAGCTAAGAGAAGGTGAAACTTAGTTTCTAACACAAATATTATCATGTTAGTGTTTAATATGTTCCTCTGACTTTTGAGTTTCATTTGTGTTAATGGTTATAGCTGAGATTCAAAGAGATTCAAACTTAGTTTTTTTGAAGAATATTTTATGCATTGATTATGTACTTTCTAAAGTATCACATCAAGAGGCAAATATTGTAGGATTGTTTCTACTTTTGTACTCTTTACTTCCTTGGTTTCTGATGTGTTATTATATTCCAAATTTGTCTTCTGCATTTTCTGCATTTAGGTTTGGCCATTAACCAAAAAATACCACTTCTTTTCCATTAGAAATGCATGTAGTGGGCCCACATTTGATGCTAGAAGATTTCACTGCTTTTTGGTTGTTGTAGTAGATAATTTCTAAAGGTGGAAGCTATAATTCCTTCTACTGTGTATGCCCTTTGTGTGATGTCCAAACTTAGACTTGATGAGGTCTTCTAGCTTCCACTGTTTGCCTCTGGGACACCAGAAATCTGGGCTATCTGCCTGAAGAGAAACACCCTGGAGGATAAGACTGCACATGGTGACAGACACCATGTGGAGAAAGTCAAGGATCCAGACATACAAAATGGCCACGCAAAGAGACCTGGCCATCTCTGAAACCCCAAACATTCAAGCTGATCTCTGGCCTCTACCGGGTTGCTCAGCCAACACTATGGAGAACATAGACAAAAACCATCTCTGCTGACCCTTTCCTGAATTTCTGATTCTCACAAGTGTGAGCAATTTAACATTCATCATTTTATTAATTAAATTATTTATTTGTGAATTTAAATTTACTTGAGAGAGAGACAGAGATAGTGAGAGGGAGACCAAGAGCCGGGAAGAGAAGGAGCAGACTCCCCTCTGAAAAGGGAACCTTACATGGGGCTCAATCCCAGGACCCTGGGATCATGACCTGAAACAAAGACAGACACTTAACCAACTGAGCCACCCAGGAGCTCCTAACATTCATTGTTTAAAGCCACTAATATTCATTTAATACACCAAGAGACAGCTAATAGAGATATCAGATGACTAAATTTGGTCATTTTAATAAATATTTTCTGTTGACCAAAGTAGGAAATACTAGTTTTTTTTAAAGATTTTTATTTATTTAGTTATGAGAAACAGAGAGATAGAGAGGCAGAGAGAGAGAAGCAGGCCCCCCATGGAGTAGGGAGCCTGATGTGGGACTAGATTCCAGGACCCTGGGATGATAATCTAAGCCAAAGGTGGACATTCAACCATCTGAGAGACCCAGGCACCCCCAGGAAATACTAGTTTTAAGAGAAAATATGTTGGAAGTTCATGAGTTCCATTCAAACAAAAATTCAAGGCTTTTGCAGTTACCTTCTTTGATATTATATTGTTAATCTCTTTCATTGAAAGTCTTTATTGATGCTGATGTTTATATAGACTACATTTTAATGTTTATCCCTTCTATCTCTGTGTGCATATGTATGTTTACATGTTTCTATTAGCTTTTGAATAAAAAATTTGATGCCTAAGTTTTCTGACACCACATTATAAACTAGTTACCCTTCTAATGGGGCTACAGGGAACTAAGAGAACCATCCCACTATTCTTTTGCTAAGCACTACCAAAGTTGTTGTGTGCTGATCAAAAGATAGGTAGCAGTCTCCAAAAAGGGAGACTAAATAGCAAATGTAAATCCCCTATTTTATTTATTTTTGTTTAGAACTCATGTTTTTTCTATTATTAGTCACCCTTTCTATTTCTTAACTTTCCTCTTTCCTTCCACTTTCTTCTTCAATTATCCTTTTTCCTTAAACAAAGACAGTACTATACATGTATAGATAGCTATGCTAACACAGCTCATGAGTTTATATCCAGAGAAGGTGAAAGAAAACTTAGTTCTATTCCAGCACAGAATTGCTCTCAATCCCTTCAAGCAACAGTCACTCTGTGTCCACACAAAAATTGACTGTGAGATGCTTCCAATATTCCTTTCTCTTCTGATATAGCCAAGTTTGTTAAAAGCCCATTTGCCAGAAACCAATTTGTTAGAAATCAATACACCAAAGGATCGTTTTAACAAATGGCCAATACAATTGATTCAGCACACATACTAACTTTAAAATTTAACAGAAATCTTTAACGTTTTGTAAATAATGTTCAATATCGGTTACCATTCATGACACATGGGAAAGTATGTTACCATCAGGACCACAAATCTATGTTTTTGAGAGAATCTTATAGTGTTTACAGTTTTAAAAAATATACAGAATTTTTGTCTAATTATGGTATCCAGTACATTATTAAATTTAGACTTTAAAATGGTATGATTAAATACTAATTTATTGGGACGCCTGGGTGGCTCAGTTGGTTAAGCAGCTGCCTTCGGCTCAGGTCATGGTCCCAGCGTCCTGAGATCGAGTCCCACTTCTGGCTCCTTGC
Source organism: Taxidea taxus jeffersonii (assembly GCA_003697995.1). Taxonomy (NCBI): domain Eukaryota; kingdom Metazoa; phylum Chordata; class Mammalia; order Carnivora; family Mustelidae; genus Taxidea; species Taxidea taxus. The sequence continues at coordinate 210 of RCUC01130248.1, read as the reverse complement.
TCGGCAGGGAGCCTGCTTCTCCCTCTGCCTCTCCCTGCCATTCTGTCTGCCTGTGCTCGCGCTCTCTCTCTCTAACAACTAAATGAGTGAAAAAAATCTTAAAAAAAAAAAATAAATAAATGCTAATTTATTTTCTACATTTCAACCTAATAATTTATTCTAAATTAATTATTATTAATTTAATGCCAGTTTCTACTTTGTCAATATCCA
>RCUC01130245.1:0-47422 GCA_003697995.1 Taxidea taxus jeffersonii | reverse complement strand
AGGTGTAGGGTTAGGTTGTGTATTTGAGACCTTTCCTGTTTCTTGAGATAGGCTTGTATCGCTATATATTTTCCTCTCAGGACTGCCTTTGCTGTGTCCCACAGATTTTGGACCGTTGTGTTTTCATTATCATTTGTTTCCATGGTTTTTTCCAATTCTTCTTTAACTTCCTGGTTGACCCATTCATTTTTTAGAAGGATGCTGTTGAGCCTCCATGTATTTGTGCTCTTTCCACATTTCCTCTTGTGTTTGAGTTCTAGCTTCAGAGCATTGTGGTCTGAAAATATGCAGGGAATGATCCCAATCTTTTGATACCTGTTGAGACCTGATTTATGACCCAGGATGTGATCTATTCTGGAGAATGTTCCATGGGCACTAGAGAAGAACGTGTATTCTGTTGCTTTAGGGTAGAATGTTCTGAATATATCTGTGATGTCCATCTCGTCCAGTGTGTCATTTAAGACCTTTATTTCCTTGTTGATCTTTTGCTTGGATGATCTGTCCATTTCAGTGAGGGGTGTATTAAAGTCTCCAACTATTATTGTATTCTTGTCAATGTGTTTCTTTGATTTTGTTATTAATTGGTTTATATAGTTGGCTGCTCCCATGTTAGGGGCATAGATATTTAAAATTGTTAGATCTTCTTGTTGGACAGACCCTTTGAGTATGATGAAGTGTCCTTCCTCATCTCTTATTATAGTCTTTGGCTTAAAATCTAATTGATCTGATATAAGGATTGCCATCCCAGCTTTCTTCTGATGTCCATTAGCATGGTAAATTGTTTTCCACCCCCTCACTTTCAATCTGGAGGTGTCTTCAGGTCTAAGATGAGTTTCTTGTAGGCAGCATATGGATGGGTTTTGTTTTTTTATCCATTCTGAAACCCTGTGTCTTTTGATTGGGGCATTTAGCCCATTTACATTCAGGGTAACTATTGAGAGATATGAGTTTAGGGCCATTGTATTGCCTGTATGGTGATTGTTACTGTATAATGTCTCTGTTCCTTTCTGGTAATACTTTTAGGGTCTCTCTTTGCTTAGAGGACCCCTTTCGGTATTTCCTGTAGAGCTGGTTTGGTGTTTACAAACTCTTTCAGTTTTTGTTTGTCCTGGAAGCTTTTTATCTCTCCTATTTTCAATGATAACCTAGCTGGATAAAGTATTCTTGGCTGCATGTTTTTCTCGTTTAGTGCTCTGAATATATCATGCCAGTTCTTTCTGGCCTGCCAGGTCTCTGTGGATAAGTCTGCTGCCAATCTAATATTTTTACCATTGTATGTTACAGACTTCTTGTCCCGTGCTGCTTTCAGGATTTTCTCTTTGTCGCTAAGACTTGTAAATTTTACTATTAGATGGCGGGGTGTGGGTCGATTCCTATTGATTTTGAGAGGTATTCTCTGGGCTTCCTGGATTTTGATGCTTGTTCCCCTTGCTATATTAGGGAAATTCTCTACAATAATCCTCTCCAGTATACCTTCTGCTCCTATTTCTCTTTCTTCTTCTGGAATCCCAATTATTCTAATGTTGTTTCGTCTTATGGCATCACTTATCTCTCGAATTCTCCCCTCGTGGTCCAGTAGTTGATTGTCTCTCTTTTGGTCTGCTTCATTATTCCCTGCCATTTGGTCTTCTATATCACTAATTCTGTCTTCTGCCTCATTTATCCTAGCAGTAAGAGCCTCCATTTTTGATTGCACCTCATTAATAGCTTTTTTTATTTCAACTTGATTAGACTTTATTTCTTTTATTTCTCCAGAAAGGGTTTTTATTTCTCCTGACAGGGTTTCTCTAATATCTTCCATGCCTTTTTCGAGCCCGGCTAGAACCTTGAGAATCGTCATCCTGAATTCCAGATCTGACATATTACCAATGTCTGTATTGATTAGGTCCCTAGCCTTCGGTCCTGTCTCCTGCTCTTTTTTTTGTGGTGAGTTTTTCCGCCTTGTCATTTTGTCCAGATAAGAATCTGCTGTTCTCCTTGTTAAGTGAACTTGGTCTTGGCTGGATTTCTTTGATCTTCTGGGGGAGGGGCCTGTTGTAGTGATTCTCAGGTGTCTTTGCCCCAGGCGGAGTTGCACCGCCCTTACCAGGGGCCGGGCTAAGTAATCCTCTCAGGTTTGCTTTCAGGAGCTTTTGTTCCCTGAACGCGCTTTCTGTAGAGTTCTGGAGGACAGGAATGACAATGGCAGCCTCCCAATCTCCGGTTCAGAGGAGCCGAGAGCTAGGGGCCCCAGTCTTCAGTGCGCCTTCAGAAAAAAGCGTTTAATCCCTCCAGTCTCCCTAGCCCACGTTTGCGCCGGAGAGTGCGCGCGCGCGTCCGCCCGCAGACACCGCGCGACCGCAGACCGCGCTCAGAGAAAATCGTGCGTAATCAGTCCCGTCTCACTGGCTTCTGGGAGTGCTCCGAGCTCACCCAGCCTGTGACCAAGCGTCTCTGTCTCTGGCAGAGTCCCACCTGGAGTCTCTGGAGCCCGTAGATCCCTGAGCTCTCCCGGGTCGGAGTCTCCCCGGATCTTGTGGGGACCCCTCGCACAGAGCACCGGCCAGTGCCACAGAGCACCGGTCCGTGTCACAGACCACTAGGAAACCTCGGCTCTGTCTCCGCAGCCGACTTCCCCACTCTAATACCTGTGAGCTCTGCGACACTCAGACACCCCCGATCCTTCTGTGACCCCGTGGGACCTGAGTCCACGCTGTCCCCACGAGGTCTTCACCCCAGTTTAGCCTCTGGAGTGATGTCCCTCCGTGGAGCCGACTTTTAAAAGTTCTGATTTTGTGCTCCGCCGCTTGCCGGGAGCCGGCCCCTCCCCCTGGGGTCTATCTTCCCGTCGCATTGGATTCACTTCTCCGCTGGTCCTACCTTTCAGAAAGTGGTCGATTTTCTGTTCCTAGAATTGTTGTTTTTCTTCTCTTCGATCTCCTGTTGGATTTGTAGGTGTTTGGAATGGTTTGATAGGCTATCTAGCTGATCTCCTGCTGGCTGATGTCGTCTCAGCCTCCTACTTCTCCGCCATCTTGACTCCTCCCTTAGAATTTATTTATTTTTAAAAAAAATTTTTAATAACCATATAATGTGTTATTAGCCCCAGGGGTACAGGTCTGTGAATTGCCAGGTTTACACACTTCACAGCACTCACCATAGCACATACCCTCCCCAATGTCCATAACCCCACCACCCTCTCCCTACCCCCCTACCCCCAGCAACCCTCAGCTTGTTTTGTGAGATTAAGAGTCCCTTATGGTTTATCTCCCTCCTGATCCCATCTTGTTTCATTTATTCTTTTCCCATCCCCCAAACCCCCCACGTTGCATCTCCACTTCCTCATATCAGGGAGATCATGTGATAGTTGTCTTTCTCCAATTGGCTTATTTCGCTAACCATAATACCCTCTAGTTCCATCCACGTCATCGCAAATGGCAGGATTTAATTTTTTGATGGCTGCATAGTATTCCATTTTATATATATACTACTTCTTCTTTATCCATTCATCTGTTGATGGATATCTAGGTTCTTTCCATAGTTTGGCTATTGTGGACATTGCTGCTACAAACATTCGGGTGCACATGCTCCTTCGGATCACTATATTTGTATTTTTAGGGTAAATACCCAGTAGTGCAATTGCTGGGTCATTGGGTAGCTCTATTTTCAACTTTTTGAGGAACCTCCATGCTATTTTCCAGAGTGGTTGCATCAGCTTGCATTCCCACTAACAGTGTAGGAGGGTTCCCCTTTCTCCTCATCCTTGCCAGCATCTGTCATTTCCTGACTTGTTAATTTTAGCCATTCTGACTGGTGTGAGGTGGTATCTCATTGTGGTTTTGATTTGTATTTCCCTGATGCCAAGTAATGTGGCGCACTTTTTCACATGTCTGTTAGCCAACTAGCTAGAATTTAAATAAAAGCAAGACAAAAATAGACCTTTCTTGAAGAAAAGGGATTTCTACCTGAAGACCACCATCAGACTCATACAGTAGCATTTCCTTAAGTCTCCAATCTACTGGCCAACTCTGCAGATTTTTGCCTTGCCAGCCTCCACAATTGCATGAGCCAGTTCCTTAAAATAAATCTCTCTCTATCTATATGTATATATCTTATTAGTTATATTTCTCTGGAGAATTCTGCCTAATACATTTAGTAATAATCAACTTGAACTTAATACCATTTCTAGAAATCTATCACAAGAAAATAATCGTGAAGATAGTACAAATTTATATAGCAATAATAGAAGATAGTAAAAAATATCCAAAATCTTACAATTAAGTAGGTATATCATGCCATATGTACCCATAGAAGGAAAGATACAGTCTGTAGTCACTGAAAGTCATGTACTGGAATAATATTTATTGATATGGAAAACTGTTATTTGTGGCATATTCACACCCTATCCCTATATCTATGTATGTATGTACCTATCCATCTAGATCTGCCCAATATGGTAGCTAGCCAGTAGCCACATGTAGCTGTCAAGCACTTGAAATACGGCTAGTTAGAATGAGAAAATAATTTTTAACTTAATTTTGATTGCTTTAAATTGAAAAGAACTTATGCTTAATTGAGGTATTAGAGAACTTTCAAGTATGGAGCAACTTAGATATTTTTGATCTGCTCTTTTTTTTAAGACTTCATTTTTTTAAAGTTGCTTTAGGTTCACACCAAAATTAAGAGGAAGGTACAGAGATTTCTCATATAACTTCTGCCCCCACAGATGGATGGCCTCCCCTGTTATAAACATCCCCTAATAAAGTGGCATATTTGTTACAATTGATGAACCTACATTCACATATTATGATCACCTAAAGTCCATAGTTTACATTATGGTTCATTCTTGATATTGTATATTCCAGAGCTTTGGACAAACGTTTATTATGGATCCATCATTATGGTATCCTACAGATTATTTTCATTGCCCTAACAATCTGCTGTGCTCTATCTATTCATCCCCTCCCACTTAATACACCCTTTTCCCTATTTTTTTAAGCTTTAATTTTATGAAATCTAAATACAGACTTAATACTTTTGATGAAAATTGAAATAAGTTTTAACTATAATGCCAGATTATACTGCAAATTATATTTTTGAAGTTTTCTATAATGGTCGCATTATTTTTGTAATCAGAAAACTGTTAGTTAAAAAAATATATATATAAGGTTATTTTTAGCAGCAAGAAATAATGAAAATATTTCCAAATGCACCTTTCATGACAACCATAGTATAAGTATCCTACTTTTCAGGAACACGAGTTTCTAGGCTGTGGGAGAAATAATATTTAAAGCAGTACCTAAAATTTGAGGAAATCAGTCAGTCTGTATCTACATGTGGGAGTTTGAGAACATTTGTTAATACTTCAAATACAGTTGTTCAACACATTTTATGAAAACTCTTTTCTTGAGCCATGAATAATTTGTTATTATCTTTCTGAACTCTGGCTCTCAGTTAATGCTTTCTATTTCCTGGGGGATTTTATAATTAGATTTTGAAAAAGATAAACTGTCTCTGGAAACTATGTAAAAGACTAATTTCTGAACAGCTCTATTCTTGTGGAAATCACACTTTGACCAAAGGAAGAGAGAGCTTGCAATTTTCACTGACATTTTCCTTCCTTTCTTCTGCAGTGTAACAGTTTGTGAGTTATCTTTGAGGAAGGCTTTCCATCAGAAACTTTCTGAAATGGGATGATTCTGTTAAGTTAGTGAGATGATCACTTCCCATCATCACTCATATGCCACATCATAGGGCAAAATTCTGAGAGCCCACAGGGACTATAGGGATTAGCCTAGGCTATTTGTGACTTCCTTCCTACTTGTGATCAAGTCAACTCTAAATAATCCCTAAAGTAGCAATCATGAACACTGTGCCCTAGCATTGATTATTCATTGGTGGGTATTTCTAGCTCTCTTTAAAGACAAGGAGTCTGTGTATCAGACATTAAGTGTGTGGTAAATGTTAGAACTGGCTTCTACTCCTATCTTCTGAGTTCCGGAGCCAGTGTTCTTGTTTCACTGGAGGTTTCTCACAGACAGAGGGTTGTAATAGAAATATTTGCTGTTTGTTGTGCATTAGAAAATAAAGGAAACTTCTGGTTCAACAAGGTGGATGACTACACATACCTTCCTCTTCTTGAAAAGTCTTTCAATGACAACAGTAAAAATATTAATGTACAAGGACAAAGAGAATTAGAGGACATTCAGCCACAAATGAGAATTAACACACTTTCTTGGAAGAGAGAAATCTCTCAAAGAGAGTGGTGACTTCCTTAGCAAAGTGGAGAAAGCTACAAACTCTGGGTGTCCAAGAGAGACATATAAGACACAATCTGAATCTTCTCTCAGAACCTTGGAAAAGCTTAAAATTTAAAGCAGCAGGTACAGCAAAAGATGTGGAGAAGCACAAAGCCACCATGGGAGTGACTGAAATCTTCCATGCAAGGTAGCTGGACCTTTGCTCTGTTCTTTTATCCAGAGTTGGTTGACACGCTTCTCCTTCACAGAGAGTTTCAAATCAGCTATTTGCTGCTGACCCTTAAGTAGAAACAGATAGTCGAAGATCACTGGGCAGCTGAGGAACGTTTCTAATATGTGGAAGACTCAAACAAACAGAAAAAGTAACATGGAGGGAAGAGGGGACCTAGAGCCAAGGAAATTGCCAAGAAAGTATAACAAAAGAGAAGTAGAAAATGGAAAACAGGATAAGAAATTTGGGAAATTCAATCTAGGAGGTTTTAACTTGCAACAAATAGAAGAGAGAGAATTTTCAAAGAAAAAAAAAAAAAAAAAGAAAGTTCTCCAGAACTGAGAACGTGACTTTCCAGATGGGAAAGGCTTTCCATGTGTCCATCTCAATTAATTAAAAAAAATACACTCAGATTGATATTTATGAATTTTAGGACATCAGGAATAAAGAAATATCCTAAAAGCTTGTGGTGGGAAGGGCACTTCACATAAAAAGAAATGGAACATTGAAGTGACATTTGACTTCGCCAACCAAAACAGGAAACTATAAGGCCATGAAGCAGAGCTGTCATAATTTGGTGGCAAATTATACTCAATTCTTTGACATAGCATTTTATACACAGATAAACTATGTGTTAGTTTCCTAGAGCTGCCATGACAAAGTACCACAAACTGGGTAGCTTAACACAATAGAATTTTATTCTCTCAGTGTTAGAGACCAGAAGTCCAAAATGTTGGCAGGGGCTTATTCCTTTTAGAGGCTCCAAGAAAGAATGTTTCTGTTTTCTCTCCTGGCTTCTAAGGTGATCAGTACTCCTTGAGTATTCCATGGCTTCTAGAAGCACCACCCCAGTCTCTGCCTTTATTACCACTATCTGCCTTCTTTCCTCTGTGTGTCTCTGTGTCTTCACAAAGCCTTCTTATAAGAACACCAGTCATCAGATTTTGGGCCCACTCCCACCCAGTATGAGCCCATCTTAACTAATTACATCTGTGAAGGACCTATATCCACATAAGGTCACATTTGGAGGTTCCAAGTAGACATGAATTTTAAGAGGACACGGTCCAACCCAATACATCCATCAACCAGAATAAAGACATTTGGGGCATGTAAGGAATGAATAATTTTATCTCAATGTACTGTTTCTTAGGGGAGTTACAGGGGGATATATTTTACCCAAATAAGTAAGTCTCTTTAAGCCTAAGAAAAGAGGAAGACATGGAACTACGTAACAGGAAATCAAACAAAGAAAACAGAATTAAGAGCCTCACAGACCAGAAGAATGGGGTATTCTAGGTATGAAGTCTCCTAGGGCAAGGGAAAGAAAATGCCAAGTATCTGATATATTTGAATATTTGGAAAATAAAATTTCCCATTGTTTGACAGAGCTGAAATTCCAAGGTAAAACAGAAGTTGAATAAGAAAGAACATATGCATAGTCTCTCTCTTGGCTCAGTATTAGGCAATCTTTATATAGTCATAAATAGAATGCTAATCCTTGATTTAATAAAAAAACTTAAGGAACTATATCAAAAAGGTGACACTGAATAATTATGTCAAGTAAATTGCTAAATATTCATTAGTCATAACAGAAAGTCAGCAGATGATGTGTAAAATTAATAGGATATAAAGTTACAACATCAGCATGTTATTTAGAAACAAAGCAATAAAAACTAGAGGAAGAAAGTAATAAAAGTTTATATGGTAACCTCTAGGAAATGGATCTGGGCAGGGGATAGGAGGTAACTGTTGTCTTTTATTTTTTTGTTTTTTTGTTTTGTTTTTTAAAGATTTTATTTATTTATTTGACAGACAGAGATCATAAGTAGGCAGAGAGGCAGGCAGAGAGAGAGGAGGAAGCAGGCTCCCCACAGAGCAGAAAGCCTGACGTGGGGCTTGATCCCAAGACCCTGAGATCATGACCCAAGCCGAAGGCAGCGGCTTAATCCACTGAGCCACCCAGGTGCCCCTGTTTTGTTTTGTTTTAAAGATTTTATTTATTTATTTGACAGACAGAGATCACAAGTAGGCAGAAAGGCAGGCAGAGAGAGAGAGGAGGGAGCAGGCTCCCTGCTGAGCAGAGAGTCCTATGTGAGGCTTGATCCCAGGACCCCGGGAACACGACCTGAGCTGAAGGCAGAGGCTTTAACCCACTGAGCCACCCAAGGGCCCCAACTGTTGTCTTTTAATATGCCTAGTATGCCTTATTTGATCTTTTTAAAAATTTGAGCAAGTAATACTTTTATAGCAACTCAAAAACAAAAGCATAATACAAACACTTAACAATTACCAGAATAGTGTGTTAAAATACAAATTCTGTGTTAACATTCAGGGGCCCTAATTTGCTAGGAAGAGGGGTCTGGAACTACATTTTAACAAGGCCTATGAAATTCTGATAAAGTGGTTTCTGGACCCTGCTTTGAGAAATACTTGTTTGGAAATACCCACACATTTCTGGGATATCAGCTCCAGCTGGTTTCTGGTAGAGACCAAGAGAGCTTGTACTATGTGTTCATGTCCACCCCCTTATTGATAAGTGCTGAAGTGAGAGACCTAGATGCTGAGGTCATGCAATATGGTCAGGCGGTTGAAAAGTCTTCCAACCAGTCAGGTTGCAGGCATTGGCAGAAGCTCTGAGGGCAGTCACTCCTGTGTTTGCAGGAGTCTGAGTCAGTCTGCTAGGTCCTAGAAGGCATATACAAAATGAAATGCCATCGATTGTGTCCCACCATTGCTATGGAATGGCTGTGAGTCTGAAGGTGCCTGAGGTCACATCCCAGTCTGTGTTCAGGAGAATCTTAGACATGTACCCAGTGGAAATGCTGAAGTCAAAGCTGTTGCAGAAATCTTCTACTTAAACAGTGACAGAAGGTCACCGGGACAGCAAATGTATTGTAAAAGTCTTATAAAACCATGATCAGTCATCTCTAAAGTTTGACACAATCCTGCTCCTTGGTCTCACTTGAAAGTTATCACTAGCCTCCCAAATAAAATCATAAGGGATGGTTCCTAACTTCTGCTGAGGAGCTGCTATGATTCAGGCACTCTTTGATGCACTTTACACCTGCCAAATCTTACAAAACCAATTTCACAGATGAGAAAAATGCAGATTCCAAGAAGTTAAGACACAAGCCCAACATTACATAACCAGTATGTAAAAGAACAAATCTTATTTTTTCTATAATTCCAAATTGCATCCTGGACTATCTTTAAGCCTACAGGATATCAAATAACAGAACTACATCATTCATTTCAAAGCTGTGGAGTGTGATCCTTTTATCACCAAATGTGCTCACTGGATAGAAATCCTGCTGGTCTGGCATGACACTCTCATACGAATGCCTTAGAAGGGTCAAACAGAGCAGCACAGCATGTGAGCTCAATGGAGCACATGCAAGGGTCACCAAAACACCACCACAACTTGCTGTCACAGCTGTGGGAGACCAGCAAGCATCTACAACTGGCTGGACACCCTGGGGGTGATGAAAAGTGGGAGGACAGGACGGGAGTGGCTGACTGTAAGCAAAGACCAATTTTCAAGATGAGGTCACTGATTGAAGAGTTTCAGAAAGTTGCTGCTGATAGCAAAGAAAGTAACAAATTCTACAGGGCACCTGGGTGGCTCAGTCAGTTAAGCATCTACCTTCGGCTCAGGTCATGATCCCAGGGTCCTCAGATTGAGCCCTGCATCAGGCTCCCTGCTCAGGGGACAGTCTGCTTCTCCCTTTCCCTCTGCCTGCCACTCTCCCTGCTTGTGTGCGCTCTCTCTGTCAAATAAATAAATAAGATCTATATTAAAAAGTAACAACTTCTTAATCTCAATTTATCAACTGAAGGAATTTTGGGAAAGATTGTATTGATGGTGATGAAGAGGGGTAAGATAGTAACAGCTAACATTACTTGAGTACTTTCCATATGCCAGGCATTGTGCTGAGTATTATCTATTTAATCCAATGAATTACAGTTTGTATCCCCATTTATTCATGAAGAAATCAAAGCCCAGAGATGTGGGGATTCACTCACAGTGGCAAGACCAGTTAGGGACAGAATTAGAACTAGAATTCCATCATGTGATGTCTAACTCGGGCAATTTTTTTTTTCCTCTGTACCTTATAACAAATTTCCCTTCCCATGAGAATGTGTGAGAAGAGTACAGTCTCTGTATATCAAGCAGACCCAGATGTAAATCCTGCTTTTCCTCAGACTATATTACCCTCTCTGAGTTCCAGATCCCTCATTTATAAAATAGAGATAATCTCATTCTTCCTTTTGTTGTCAGCATTAAGTGAAATAATGAAGTACCTATTATAGCATCTGGTGCACAGTAAGAAAGTAAGAACTCAACATGTGTGGACTGGGTTTCCTTTCCTTCCCTTCCCTTCTCTTCCCTTCCCTTCTTTTCTTTTCTCTCTTCCTCTTGTTTGGGTATAAAAACAATGTCTATTTGGTTTGGTCTTTTCAGCTATCTACCCTCTTAGACAGTAATCACCATATATCATATTGATCTTCCAAATGGACAAACTGTGTATTTGCACACATACAAAGACACACAGAATGGAGCATTTGGAGAGAATAAGAAAATAAGAATACTAAGAAACAATTTTAATGAATTTAAGAAACATTAAAATGGCTCCTTTTTTGTGTTGCTAATATAGTTAGGTAGTATTTAGCTGGTGTTCAGCTGTGCAACAGAATTGCCTGGAGCTTTAAAAATGCCAAGTGTTTAGGCTATACCTCATACTAATTTAATTAGGATCCATATGGTGAGGATCAGACATCAATAGTTTTAAAAAACTCAGATGCTCTCAATGAGCAGTCAAAAGTGAGAACTATTGGAGACAAGTTAAGATGGCAGAAGAATAAGGGACCTTAGGCTTGCTTCATCACTCAAAACCAGCTAGATAAATATCAAATCATTTGAACACCCAAGAAATATTGATTTGAGGACTGATTGAGCAAAACTGCACAACTAGAAATTAAAAAAAACACCATATCATGGACTATAGGAGCTGTGGAGAGTTGATTTGGGGAGAGAAAAGCTGCAGGTCCAGCAGAGGGGAGGGAGCCCTGATCACAGAGAGAGAAGCAAGAGAGAAAGAAAAAGAGAGAGAGAAAGTGAAAGCACATGTAGAGAATTGCACAAGAAAACCTTTCCCCAAAACCATTGTCTGGGAAGGGGAGAAGGGCTGAATATCACAAGTTTTTATAAACAGTGGAGCACAGAGTCTGAAGTTTGGAGGTCTGTGCTATTGCCAGGATCACACCTGGCAGTCTTAGCAGGGCTCTGGTGGGAAGGCAGAGACACGGGAGTGGGCAGCACCATCTGAAGATCCCCTGGGTCACAGGAGAGAAGCAGTTCCCCTGCTTGGAGTGCATTTGGGAGTGGTGGCACAGGGACAAAACCTGCAGATGACATTGAGCTGTCCCATTCCCTAGCACAGGAAAACAGACACTGGCTGAGGACAACAAACCTTAGTGCTAGCTTTTAGCTGCTCTTTACTGTAAACTCTGAATGAACCTCTATGTGGTCACACAAGAGATTTCTGGGACAAGCTGCCAAGGGCCACAGTGCAGTGAGATCCTCCCTCAGAGGATCAGCAGAGATCTCTAAAACCTGGAATTTGAAACCCAGCCACACCCCTGAGATTAAACACAAGAGTGCTGAGCCACCTAACAGGCACACAACTCAGATGCAGGCAGGTGAAGGCAGGGATCTGGTGGAGGTGATTGTTTGCTCTTCTGTGAGGGTTTCCTAAAGAGTGTCAGGTACAAGCTCTCCACTCCAGGGACTAGAGAACAGGAAGTTGCCATTTCATCCTGCCCATCAGGGCTAACAAACTTCAGGGAGCAAAACTGCACCACCCAGTGGATGCTGGAGATGCTTACACTAAGCCCTACTCCCTTGCACCCTGCAGGTGATCTCCTACAGAAAGTCAGAGACCCAGAGCAGCAGGCTCCTCCACCAGAAGACCAGCACAAACTCTTCACACATACCAAGTCTCCTGATCATGGAGCACTGCAAAGCTTCAGCTCTAAGGGAAATAGGATCTAGGTTCTTTTTATTTTACTCAAATTAATTAATTAACTAATTAATTAATTTGGGTCTAGCTTCTTTTAATGAGAAGACCAAAACATACCTAGGATCTAGCTCCCTTTTTTTGTTGTTGTTTTTGGGTTTTTTTGTGATTTAAAAAAAAAATCTAGCTTCTTTTAACAAGCAAACCAGCAGACCAAAACACACCTAGGATACCTAGGCTCTAGCTTCTTTTCTTTCCTTCTTCCTTTTTAAAAAACAAAAACAAAAACAAAAAAAAACTCTTCTTAGTATAGCAATTACTCTCAGGAGTAGGAATGCAACAGCCTTTCCTAAAAATCAGACACACACACACACACACACACACACACACAAATGACCCAGACATAATGACAAGATGGAGGAATTTCCCCCAAAGGAAAGAACAGGAAGAGGTCACACCCAGAGATTTAATCAATATAGATACAAACAAGATGTCTGAACCAGAATTTAAAACAGACAGAATTTAAATGTCTGAACAGAATTTAAAACTAGCTGGGCTTGAGAAAAGCATTGAAGACACTAGAAAATTCCTTACTGCAGAGATAAAAGAACTAAGAACTAGTCAGACTGAAATACAAAATCCTATAACCAAGATGCAAACCTGAATGGATGTAATGGCAATGAGGATAGACAAACCAGAGGAATGAATCAGTGATATAGAAGATAAAATTATGGTAAATGAAAGCGCTGAAAAAAAGGGGAAAGAAAGTTATTGGATCATGAATGTAGACTTAGAGAACTAAGTGACTCCTTAAAGCATAATAACATTCGTACCATAGGAGTCCCAGGAGAAGAAAAGAGAAAGGAGAAGGTTTAATTGAGCAAATTATAGCTGAAAACTTCCCTAATCTGGGCATGGAAACAGAAATCCAAAAAGTACAGAGAACTCCCATGAAATTCAACAAAAGCCAACCATCACCAAGACATAACATCATTAAATTCACAACATATGCAGAAAAGGAAAGAACTTTGAAAGCAGCAAGGGAAAAAGTCCTTAATCTACAAGGGAAGACAGATCAGTGTTACAGCAGATCTGTCTACAGAAACTTGGCAGGCCAGAAGAGAGTGGCAGAATATATTCAACATGGTGAATAGGAAAAATATGCAGCCAAGAATACTTTATCCAGCAAGACTGTCATTCAGAATAGAAGGAGAGATACAGAGTTTCCCAGAAAAACAAAAACTAAAGTAGTTCATAACCATTAAGCCAACTCTGCAAGAAATATTAAAGGGGACTCTTTAAGGGGGGGACAATGAAGACCAAAAGTAACAAAGACTAGAAAGGAATAGAGAACATCACCAGAAATACCAACTTTATAGGTAACCCAATGAAACTAAATTCATATGTTTCAATATTCACTCTGAATGTAAATGGAGTAAATGCTCCAATCAAAAGACATAGGGTATGAGCAATGGATTAAAAAATAAGGCCCATCTATATGCTGCCTATAAGAGATTCATTTTAGACCAAAAGATGTGTGCAGATTGAAGGTCAAGGGATGGAGAGCCATCTATCATACAAATGGACATCAAAAGAAAGCCAGAGTAGCCATACATATCTCAAACAAACTAGATTTTTTTTAAAAAAGACTGTAACAAGAGATGAAGAAGGGCATTATATCATAGTTAGGAGTCTATCCTTCAAGATCTAGCAGTTGTAAATATTTAAGTCCCCAATGTGGAAGCACCTAAATATATAAATCAATTAATAACAAACATAAAGAAACTCATTGATAATAATACAGTAATAGTAGGGAACTTACATGTCCCCCTTATGGCAATAGGCAGATCATCTAAGCAGAAAATCAACAAGGAAACAATGGCTTTGAGTGACATGCTGGACCAGATGGACTTAACAGATATATTCAGATCATTCCATCCTAAAGTACTGAATTAAACATTCTTTTTGAGTGCACATGGAACATTCTTCAGAATAGATCATACACTGGGTCACAAGTCAGCCCTCAACAAGTACAATGCTGTGAAATGTGAATTCAACCATAAGAAAAAAGTTGGAAAGACCACAAATATATGGAGGTTAAAGGACATCCCACTAAAAATTGAATGGGTTATCCAGAAAATTAAAGAAGAAATTGAAAAAAATACATGGAAACAAATGAAAATGAAACATGACAGTCCAAAACCTTTGGGATACAGCAAAGGTGGTCCAAAAAGGGAAGTATATTGCAACACAGGCCTACCTGACAAAGTAAGAAAAGTCTTAAATACACAACTAACCTTGCATCTAAAAGAGATAGAAAAGAAACAGCAAATAAAGACTAAAGTCAGCAGAAGAAAGGAAATAATAAGATTAGGGCAGAAATAAACCATATAAAAATGAAAAAAAAAAAACGGTAGAACAGATCAATGAAAATAAGAGCTAGTTCTTTGAAAGAATTAATAGAACTGATAATCTCCTAATCAGCTTTATAAAAACAAAAGAGAAAGGACCTAAATAAATAAAATCATGAATGAAAGAGAAGAGATCACAACCAACATCACAGAAATACCAACAGTTATAAGAGAATATCATGAAAAATTGTATGCCAAAAAAACTGGACAATCTGGAAGAAATGGTCAAAATCCTAGAAACATATAAAGTACCAAAACTGAAACAGGAAGAAAAAGAAAATTCAAGCAGACCCATAGCCAATAAAGAAGTTGAATCAGCAATCAAAAATCTTCCAATAAAAAGTCCAGGGCCAGACAGCTTCCCAGGGAATTCTACCAGACATTTAAAGAAGAATTTATAACTATTCTCAAACTCTTAAAAAAAAAAAAGAAATTGAAAGAAAACTTCCATACTCATCCTATGAGTCTAGCATTACCTTGATTCCGAAAACCTGACAAAGACCTCACTAAAAAGAAGAATCACAGGCCAATATCCCTGACAGACATGGTTATAAAAATCCTCAGCAAAATACTAGCAAATTGACTCCAACAGTACATTGAAAGAATTATTCACCATGATCAAGTGGGATTTATTCCTGGGGTGCAGGAGTGGCTCATATTTCCAAATCAATCAATGTGATATATGCATTAATAAAAGAAAGGATAAGAACCATATGATCCTCTCAATAGATGCAGAAGAGGCATTTGACAAAGCATAGCATCCATTCTTGATAAAAACCTGCAACAGATGGAAGCAACAGATAAAAAGCAGGCACAGATGCAACATACCTCAACATCATAAAAGCCATATATGAAAGACCCACAACTAATATCCTTCTCAATGGGGGAAAAACTGAGCACTTTTCCTTAATAGTCAGGAACAAGACAGGAATGTCCACTCTTGCCAGTATTATTTAACATAATACTAGAAGTCTTAGCCTCAGCAATCAGACAATAAAAAGAAATAAAAGGCCTCCAAACTGGCAAGGAAAAAGTCAAATCGTCACGCTTCTCAGGTGACATGATACTCTATGTAAAAAACCTAAAACACTCCACCAAAATGTTGCTAGAACTAATACATGAATTCAGCAAAGTTGCAGGATATAAAATCAATGTATAAAAATCTATTGCATTACTATACACTAATAATGAAACAGCAGGAAAAAAAAATCAAAGAATCAATTCCATTTACAATTGCACTAGAAACAATAAGATACCTAGGAATAAACCTAACCAAAGAGGTAAAAGATGTGTACTCTGAAAACTATAGAACACTTATGAAAGAAATTGAAGAGGACACAAATAATGAAGAAAAAATTCCATGTTCATGGGCTAGAAGAACAAACATTGTTAAAATATCTATGCTCCCACAGCAATCTACACATTTAATGCAATCCCTATCAAAATACTCCCAGAATTTTTCACAGAGCTAGACCAAACAATCCTAAAATTTGTTCAGGAGTACAAAAAATTCCAAATAGCCAAAGCAATCCTGAAAAAGAAAAGCAAAGCTAGAAGCATCATGATTCTGGACTTTAAACTTTATTACAAAGCTTCAGTCATCAAGACAGCATGGTATTGGCAGAAAGACACATAGATCAATGGAACAATAGAAAACCCAGAAATGGGGATGCCTGGGTGGCTCAGTTGGTTAAGTGGCTGCCTTTGGCTCAGGTCAGGATCCCAGCGTCCTGGGATTGAGTCCCGAATAGGGCTCCTGGCTCAGCAGGGAGCCTGCTTCTCCCTCTGCCTCTGCCTGCTACTCTGTCTGCCTGTGCTCACTCTCTATGACAAATAAATAAATAAATAAAATCTTTAAGAAAAATTAAAAAAAAAAGAAAGAAAACCCAGAAATGGACCCACAGTTGTATATTGAACTAATCTTCAACAAAGTGGAAAATAAAATCCAAAGGAAAAAAGTCTCTTCAACAAATGGTGTTGGGAAAAGGGACAGCAACATGCAGAATGAAACTAGGCCACTTTCTTATACCATACACAAAAATAAATTCAAAATGGATGAAAGACATGAGACAGGAAACTATCAAAATCCTAGAGGAGAACACAGGCAGAAACCTCTTTGACCTCAGCCATTGCAACTTCTTACTAGACATGCCTCTGCAAGCAAGGGAAACAAAAGTAAAAGTGAACTATTGAGATTTTATCAAGATAACATCTTTTGCTTAGTGAAGGGAACAATCAACAAAACTAAAAGCAGCCTATGGAATGAGGGAAGATATTTTCAAATGACAGATCTGATAAAAGGTTAGTATCCAAAATCTATAAAGAACTTATCAAACTCAACACCCAAAGAAACAAATAATCCAGTTAAGAAATGGGCAGAAGACATGAATAGACATTTTTTCAAAGAAGACCTCCAGATGGCTTACAAACATATGAAAAGATACTCCACCTCGCTTGGCATCAGGAAAATACAAATCAAAACCACAATGAGATACCACCTCACACTAGTTAGAATGGCTAAAAATAACAACACAATAAACAACAGGTGTTGACAAGGATGTGGAGAAAAGGGAAACCTCCTACACTGTCAGTGGGAATGCAAACTGGTGCAGCCACTCTGGAAAACAGTAGAGGTTCCTCAAAAAGTTAAACCTTATGTCATAGTCATACCCTATGACTCAGGATTGCACCACTAGGTATTTATTCAAAGGATACAAAAATACAGATTCAAAGGGGAACATGCACCTTGATGTTTATAGCAGCATTATCAAAAATAACCAAATTTTGGAAGAAGCCCAAATGTCCATCAGCAGATGAATGGATAAAAATGATGTGGCATATATATATATATATACATATATACATATGTCAGTAATTCCATCATATATATATATATGATGGAATATTACTCAGACATCAAAAGGAATGAAATCTTGCCATTTGCAACAACATATTGGAGCTAGAGAGTACTGTGTTAAGTGACATAAGTCAAAAAAGGACAAATACAGTACGATTTCACTCATACGTGGAATTCAGGAAACAAAACAGATGAATGTGTGGCGGGGAAAGAGAGAAGGAGAGAAGGGAGACAAACCATAAGAGACCCTTAGGGATAGAGAATAAACTGAGAGTTGCTGGAGGGAAGGTGGATGGGGGAATGGGCTAGATGGGTGATGGGCATTAAGAAAGGCACTTGTTAAATTCCTCATATCAGAGAGGCAGGGTGGGGGTCATGGGGAGTAGGGAGAGAAAAAATGAAATAAGATGGGATCAGGAGGGAGAAAAACCATAAAAGACTCTTTATCTCATGAAACATACTGAAGGTTTCTGAGGGCTGGTGGGGGAAGGATAGAGTGGTTGGGTTATGGATATTGGGGAAGGTATGTGATATGGTGAGTGCTGTGAAATGTGTAAGCTTCATGATTCACAGACCTGCACCCCTGGGGCAAATAATACATTTTATGTTAATTTTTTTTAAAAAAAGGCTCTTCTTGTTGTGATGAGCAGTGGGGTTACATGTAAGTGATGAATCACTAAATTCCTGAAAAACTCCTGAAATCAATTTCATACTCTATGTTAGTTAACTAAGTAGAATTTAAATAAAAGTTTAGAAGAAAAAAAAAGCGAGAATCATTGAGTTACACTAGAACAGTCGTTCTCGAAATGTGGCTCCAGGATGAGCAGTGTCCACACCAGTAGAAAACTTGTTAGAAATGCACATTCTTGGGCCTGACCCCACGGCTATGGGAAGAGAAACTCTGGAGTTGGGGAGCTCTCCAGGGGTTTCTTATGCACACTCAAGTTTGAGAATCACTGGCCTAGATATCCAGTTTTCTCCATTATTCTGTCTGGATTAGTAGATTTTCATGTCCCACTCATTGTTCCTTTTAGGTATTTCCCTTTTATGTCTATGCATCTCCAACCTGAGCACCACGGTCCATTCTTGCCTAGAAAACTGATTACCCTGTGCTGGTTCTACTTCTTTCAATCCCCTCCCCCTCCTCAGCCAGTACCAGCCCCAGCCGTAATTAAGTCTAACTACACTCCTTCTCTGGCGCCTCCAGAGTAGAATCTAAACTCTCCACCATGGCACATAGGCTCCTCTCCGGCTGCCTATACCAACCTCTCTATGCCCATCTTCCGTCACTCCTAACTTCAGGTTAGTGATACCAAATCCATACAGTCAATCCCCTTGCCCAGGAAGATGATGGAGCTTATGGTTTAAACAAAAACCTATTTTAAGAACAAAGAGCTGAGAGAGACAATTGCTTTTTGCTGGATTACTTACCTGATTTTTGCCTGACTAAATTGTATCCAATCATTTTCATTAGCTCAAAGAACCTCTTCTCAAAGGAACCTTCTCTGGGTTCCCTGTCTGGGGTAAGGAGTCCTCCATATCACAGTGCTTTCTGCATACCCTCACCTTAGCTTGATTACGTTACGTTGAAATGACCTCTTCCTGGGTCATTCTTCCCAGCTAGAAGACCATGAGCTCAAGGCATATGTCGCCTTGTATTTATCTTTCTATTCTCTGTCTCTGGCATAAGGCATGCCAAATGGCATGAGCTGAAAGTCTGCAAAATGTCTAGACTCGTTTACAGAGCTTCCAGCAAGCGAATTCTCAGCCAGTACTTCTCAAACTTAGATGTGCATATGAATCACCTGGAGATTTTACTTGTAGTTTCTGACCCAGTTGACTTGAGGTGGAGCCCAAGAATTCTGCATTTCTAACAAGTTCCCAGGTGATGCTGATGTTGCTGGTTCATGGTCCACAAGTTACACCTTGAGTGGTTAGGATTGTGGCCCCCAAAACCATGAAATACAAAGTACTTATAGACCAACATATGTAATACTAGAAAAAACTTCTTTACTTTGTAGAAGTGCTAGTAACTGAGAAGATAAAAGATGATTTATGCTGTTTACTAGTCTATTAACTAATCTCTTCTCATCATAGCCCATCATCCTGGAGTTGTGAATACTCTTGTAAAAGACTGTACACAGGCATCTCGTGAGCCAGGCCCCCACACAGCCGTTGTTCTCATCATAGGAACTGAGAATTTCCTTATCAGCCGCAGTTGCAGAGAGGAAAACTTCTAGCTAGTATAGGAATTTTTCTCAACACACAATCCAAATTCAGTTTGGGAAGTAGAAGCTGGAAAGAAACAAGGGAGGCCAATAAGATTAGCCAGGATCACCAAGATATGGCTTATTCATTCATCTCTTCCCTGCCCAAACTAAAAACAGTTAACGAGCACATACCACTCTAAGTTCCAAGTGTGCTACAAGGTGAGCTGCTCTCGGGCTGTCAAGGTGGGTGAGTCCTGTAAGAGTGGCACCAATTTTCAACCGTGATTATTCAAATTCTCCACCCCATGGCTCACACTCAGATAAAAGATTTAGGAATAAGATTCAAGATGTTAAATAAAGTTGCTCTATCACAGGATTCTTAGTCATCTGTAATTCTGACCAGCTGCTCTGCAATTCAGTGCCCATGTCACATAAGGCTGCAGTGCTCAGCTATGGGCTGTTTCTGCACGGAAACTCTAGGAAAATAGGTACTTTCTGCAAGTGCCATGGCTCCTTCTTGAGGACATGCAATTTTGCTTACAGGTCACTCTATATTCAAATAGATGGGCTATTATGGAATGACTCGAGATTTTTTTTTTTAAGTGTGCTGTTTTTTTCCTTAAAGCTTTTAAGAAAAGACTTTTCACTTCCACCAATTCCCAGATATCCAATCCAGTCACACTGGCTCCCCTTATAGCCTACTCACATACCGCCCATTGTCTCGGGGAGGGGGGAGCACATGCACACACACACACACACACACACACACACAGGTTTTGCTGGTTATTGTCCCCTCGTCATTTTTCATGCCAGTTTCCTTCTTCACCATCAAACCAAACCATATTTATCTTTCAAGATTCATGAAATTTTTATCAGATACCTTTTAAGTGCCAGGTGGCATCCTGGGTGTTGGGGAACAGTGATGAGCAAGTAGGGGTGATCACTTGGGTGCCTCCTGGGGACATAGACAAGTGAATTAGATAAGCTATTATTACCCTCTCTGATGAAGACCTAGAGGGAGAGTTCCAGCACTAGGAGAATATGCAGTGCGGTGTGGCGTTACTGCCCAGCTTTGCGAAGTTCATGGGCGGTGTTCCCAAGCAGGTGAGAGATAGCACAGAAAGATGAATAGGAGGTACTAAGGGGAAGAGGTTCCTTGCAGCCAGATGAGATTAGACAGGAAAGGTGAGCAAAGGTCAGATTTTGCAGTCGTTTAAGGCGTGGAAGGCATTTTTACTGTTACCTTAAAGGAACTGGAAGGATAGCGTTAATGATAAGTATAGACCTGGTGTGGATTCCTTTTATTCCTTGAAGTGTCCTCCAATGATTGAAATCTGAAGTGATTTTTTCCCTTTGATTTCCAAAGCAATTACTGGCTCTACTTAGCAGTCTCACTCTAAATTCATGTGCAGTATTTTTTATCATCCTATGGTCATTCTCTGCTTTCGGTTCTCAACTTTTTTGTCCCCACAGCACACATCCAAGTATTATATTTGGGGCTGGAATGTCCAAAATACATAACACTTTCTTTAAAAGCTCCTTATATTTACAGCATAATTGTTCCTCCAGTGAAACAATGTCACTTTCTATCACTCATCTCTTATGTGCATCAAATTGTGCTGTACAACCTGAAGGACCTCTCAGACACAAAATTCACATGAAAAGTGAATGTACACTCGGTGGTAACATAAACTAATTTTATATAGTAATCAGACTTATGTGGCATACCAGTGATGGGGCAAGTTTCCCTGGTGCTTGGTGTTCAAGGAGAACCATTGTTCTAGGATGATACCTAACTCTAGCCACCTTGATTTAAATGCAAACTCATCAAGGGTGAGGAGAATTTACATATTTTCATTTTTTATTTTTTTATAGAAACATGAGTTTAGGATTTTATTTATTTGTTTAAGAGAGAGAGTGAGAGAGCATAAGCAGGGAGAGCAGCAGAGGGAGAGGGAAAAGGAGAGGGAGAAGCAGATTTCATGCTGAGCCGGGAGCCCTACATGGGACTCCATGCGATCATGACCTGAGCCAAAGGCAGATGCTTAACCAACTGAGTCACCCAGGCGCCCAGATATACATATTTTTAAATTCCACACAATTCTTAACATGATGTTGGATGTAGCATAAAGGTTTACTTGAATTTTATGATTATTTTTATGACTGGGCTTACTCTTTTTAAATTATGAAATATGACAGGCATCCAAAAATGTATAAAAAATAAAGAACACCATTTTTCTAATTTCCAGCTTAATAAATAAGACATTATTATGACAATTGGACCCCTGTTTTGCCCCTCCCCACTGAAAGGTAACCAGTATCATGAATTTGGTGTTATATAGGTGGTGCTATATATGTTTTTACTACACTTGTGCACAATCATAAACAGTAGGTAATATTGCTTCTCAGGTTTTAAAATGCTGTATAAATGATGTCATAATGTATCCATCTGCAACTTCTTTTGTTTCAATATTATCTTCCTTGTTTGTCTGCTGTTTACAGATGTAGCTTTAGTGTATAATATACCACATTAGGACATTTCAGTTGGTTTCAACTCTTCAGGGAAACACACAATGCTGTGATGAATGTATTTTCATTTGGTTCATTGTGTACATGTGTGAGAGCTTCTTCAGGCATATAGATCCAGTAGGGGAACAGTTAGGTTGTAGGATATATGCACCATCAACCTTGCTAGGAACTGCTAACATCCTTTTCAAAGGCAGAACAATCCACAGTCCCATCAGCAGAGGGTGAGTTCCTTAGGTTTCACATTCTTGACAACCCATGTTATCTTCATGTTTAGGGATCTGATGTATTCCTCATAAGTACATTTATTTTTATTTATTTATTTATAATTTTTTAAAAAAAATTTAAATATTTTATTTATTTATTTGACACAGAGAGAGAGAGAGAGAGAGAGAGTGAGCACAAGTAGGCAGAAAGGCAGGCAGAGAAAGAGGGGGAAGCAGGCTCCCTGCTGAGCAGGGAGCCCGATACAGGGCTCCATCCCAGGACCCTAAGACCATAACCTGAGCTGAAGGCAGACGCTAACCCACTGAGCCACCCAGGTGCCCCTCATACATACATGTATACACATGTGCACATATGAGGATTCTCAGGGAAAAACAAAACATTACTAAAGAGTAGAGTTCGCTTTAGAACTCCCCAGAGAGCAACTTGTGGGTACTTCAAAACTTTTGACAGCCTAACTTTAATTGATTGGGTTATTTTTAAATTATTCAAACAATAGTAATGTTGAGGGAATTTATGTGGGAAAAGTACATAATTGCCAATACTATTACCCTATGAACAGAGTCACTTTAAAAATACACAAGATAGAGGCACCTGGGTTGCTCAATGGGTTAAGCCTCTCCCTTTGGCTCAGGTCATGATATCAAGGTCTGCTCAGCAGGGAGCCTGCTTCCCCCCTCCCACCCTGCCCTGCCTGCCTACTTGTGATCGCTCTCTCTGTCAAATTAATAAATAAAATCTTTAAAAATATATATAAAATATACTTGCTTGGCAATTACTAGTTGCCTTGACCTAATCGGAAGATTTAAAAAATGAATTCACTATTGGTTTATTACACTATATATATATACACATATATATATTACTATGTATATATATGAAACACTATATATATACATATATGTATGTATATATATATTCCAAATATGTTTAACCCTGCACTGGAGTTTCCATGGGCCTGAGTTAGATGACAGGTAGTTTAAAATGAACAGAATACACTTCCAGCTCAGACTTGCTTTTATTCTAGAACTTGTCACTTGTTCCATTGTAATTCCCAAGAACAGCTCTGGTCATATAGAATATTCATGTTTTTCCATAATTTTTTCCCAGCAAAAACCAAGTACATATAAAGCAAAGCATGTTAAATGTAAAGCAAATGATCACAGCACAAAACAGCCATTCATAAAATTAGCCTCATCTCACTTTTTTCTTTCTCACGAAATCCATTCTTTTCTAAGTGTTCTGGGAAAGAGCAAATGTTGACTGTGGTGGCTGCAGCTGGCCAGATGGGTTTTATAGGGCACTCAGGGCTGGATTCACCAGGAGAGTTGTACTGGAATTGAAGAGATGGATGAGAGTTTCTCATTCTATGAGGAGATAGGAGACATTCCTAGGAAATTCTAATTCTAACTGCTTTTTCTTCAACTGCCCAATCTGAGATACAGATGTGATGAAAATTATGACAAAAATCGTCTTTAAGCAGATATAGCATCATATTGCTATCTGAACCATACAGAGCTCTTGAAAAAAAGATTCCATTAGCGTTTCCTGGTCAGTTGTCCAAGTCCTCAGAAGAGATGAAATCATGCCTAGTTTCTCAGTTCTGCTTGGTGATGTCTTCACTCAGAAAATCTCCCTTTCAGTTTTGAAGCAGAACAAATTTAGTGTGTTATTAGCCAGTTGGTTTCATGAAAAGTTCCTGCCCCTCACCACTCTACTTGACAGATGATTTATAGTTTCTGGTTAGAACCACATGGAATTACACATTGCCAATGGAGCGATCTTCCTTTTCTTCTATGATCATCTTAAGTCCTCACCATCTGCAAAATATAAAAATATGAATTGTTCTTAATGTCACCGGATTTGTTTATAATGTTCGCTCTAGACTCAACTCCTCTTTTGCCACATATGAATTGAACACACATAGTTGGCTGCATTCAAGAGTCAAAATAAAAGGGTGATGTGATGATCTATGCAAATGAGCAACATATAAGTAGAACTATAGATATGATTCTTCCTGGGAAAATGTTGGTACAGTCATCATCTGAAATTCCACACTTAGCACATTCAGTGGCTGGTATCACTGATTCACAGCAGGAAGGAATGTGCAGAGCAAGGATTCTTCCCAGAATCCTTCTAATCTCCTTTTTTAGCATTAATTTCTAGGACAAAATTCCCTCCCCTCCTGTCCTTCTTCCCTCCTCCTCCCTAACCATCCTCGTGTGAGCTTCCACTTTAGCATCAACACCTACTATTCTGAGGAGGGCTGCTGTCCCACCACTGGAGTGGTTTTAATCACCTGCAGCATGAGTGCCTGGGAAGTCACAGCCCCTGGCCTGTCGATGATCTACCAAGAGAGTGAGAAAGCCCGACTCCTTTGCTTAGGTCAGGATGACTCTGCAGCGTAACTCAACATGCTGGAGTATCTGCGTGTAGCAAGCTGAAGCTGTACTTGATAGTACTTTGCCCGAGATGACACCCTTGCTTATCTTCCACTTCTTCCCTGTCTTGCTTCCTCCATTCCCTTTCAGTTTCTCCTGTGAGCAAGTGCCATCTCCATAAATCACAAGTACACAAATCCTCACCCCAGGGTCAGCTCCAGGAAACCTGGCCCAAGGCAGGATGTGAGAGATGATCCCATGTACTTACCTTCAGACTTACTTACATACCCATCTCAAAGGAAACAGTCATGTACACTTGCCTTGCATATTTTAAAGTTAACATCTAATTATTTTTTCATTATGAGTTTAAGCATTTGAAAAGGATGTAATTTATGACATAGTGTAAAAACTCACATTTAGAAATAAAACTTCCACCTTTTTCTTTTAATTTACCCAATAGAATCTATATAGCACAAGGATTTGATAGCACCCATTTTCCATTTAAAATATATGTAAACATGCTCATGGTTCAAAGTCAGATATGTTGTAGTGTTCATTTTTCTTCTTCTTTTTTTAAATTTAATTAAATTTATTTTTTTAATGTAAACATATAATGTAACCCCACCATCCTCTCCCAACCCACCTCCCCCCCACCCCCCTCAGTTTGTTTTATGACATTAAGAGTCTCTTTTGGTTTGTCTTCCTCCCAATCCCATCTTGTTTCATTTATTATTTTCCTACCCCCTTAGCCCCCACCCCCGTTGCATCTCCACTTCCTCATATCAGGGAGATCATGTGGTAGTTGTCTTTCTCCAGTTGACTTATTTTGCTAAGCATAATACCCTCTAGTTCCATCCATGTCATCGCAAATGGTAAGATTTCATTTCTTTTGATGGCTGCATAGTATTCCATTGTATATATATACCAGTTTTTCTTTATCCATTCATCTGTTGATGGACATCTAGGTTCTTTCCATAACTTGGATATTGTGGACATTGCTGCTATAAACATTCAGGTACACGTGCCCCTTCGGATCACTACGTTTGTATCTTTAGGGTAAATACCCAGTAGTGCGATTGCTGGGTTATAAGGTAGCTCTATTTTCAATTTTTTGAGGAACCTCCATGCTGTTTTCCAGAGTGGTTGCACCAGCTTGCATTCCCACCAACAGTGTAGGAGGGTTCCCCTTTCTCCACATCCTTGCCAGCATCTGTCATTTCCTGACTTGTTCATTTTAGCCATTCTGACTGGTGTGAGGTGATATCTCATTGTGGTTTTGATTTGTATTTCCCTGATGCCCAGTGATGTGGAACACTTTTTCATGTGTCTGTTGGCCATCTGGATGTCTTCTTTGCAGAAATGTCTTTTCATGTCCTCTGCCCATTTCTTGATTGGATTATTTCATTTTTCTTCTTAAACATGTATTTCCATTCCACTTTCCACACAGAATTTCATTTAATTATAATATATTTACATGCTTTAAAATCTTTTGTATGCCTAATCCTAAATCTTTGCATCAAAAAATATATTTAAGCACATGTTTTTTATTTCCTATGACTATAAGCTTCTATGTATTAACATTTTCTGATGGAATACCATTACAATTTATCAAAACAGCATATGTATTTAAATTTTGGTAATTCTATCAAAACAAAAGTCAAAAATTTTATTGGAAATGCATTTCTTATTGAGATGGATAGTTTTTGGCTATTACTTTTACTTACTAGTACAATTTACTGCTAGAGTGATGCAAAATTTTTTTTTTAGATTTTATTTATTTATGACAGAGATCACAAGTAGTCAGAGAGGCAGTAAGGGAGAGAGAGGAGGAAGCAGGCTCTCTGCGGAGCAGAGAGCCCAACGTGGGGCTCAATCCCAGGACCCTGGGATCATGACCCAAGCTAAAGGTAGAGGCTTTAACCCACTGAGCCACCCAGGCACCCCGAGTGATGCAAAATTTAATATTAATTTTATTAATATTTATCATTATAGATTTAAGCACTGATAAATATTGTTTACATAGACAGATGGGTTTTGAAGGAGTTTTATTATAGCAATACCAAACAATTCTTTGAGTTCTGAGTTATGTGCCAAAAACTAGCCAGGAATCTTTCAAAAGCTTTTATTTACAGAACCCTGTCACTGGATGACATTTTCTCACTTCTGGGAAATGCACCCAAAAACACTTCACTGAACTTATCAAATGGTTATTAATAATATTAGTTAGTTATTCTTTCACTTACAGGTATGGTGTTTAGCCTGAGACACTAACATGTGGCTGGAAAATCTTAATATTGATAAATAAAGCACACATCACATGTACGCTGTTACCGTATTTTTTTTTAATATTTTATTTATTCATTTGACAGAGAGAGAGATCACAAGTAGGCAGAGAGGCAGGCAGAGACAGAGAGAGGGGGAAGCAGGCTCCCCGCCGAGCAGAGAGCCCGATGTGGGGCTCGATCCCTGGACCTTGGGATCATGACCCGAGCCGAAGGCAGAGGCCTTAAACCGCTGAGCCACCCAGGTGCCCCTGTTACCGTATTTTTTGATAAAATAATATTTCTTATAATCTGTTTTATGTATTTTTTTCTTCAGAATCTTGAAGCTCCAACTTGGCTCATTCTCTTGATGGTACATATCCCCATATAGCCTAATTGGCAGAACTAGTCCTTACAGTAAAACCAGTTAACATCACTTTTTCATTTGGGAGATTTGGTCTTCCAACTGAAATAAGTATGTTATTAAGGGTCTCTGTGATGATGTCTTACTTATTATTCCATTCCAAGATAGGTAAATGATTAAGGGTTTTGTTATGATTTCTTTTGGCCTGATGAAACAATGCCTGCTCTCCATTGATACTTCACTTATATGCTCTCTGCTTTGTTCTCATGGATTTCTCACTTAGAAGAGAGGTGTTTTTTGCCAAGGTTGGGGAATGGAACAGGCCAGATTATTAAATGAAACTTATCATCACTCCTACCATCCTTACTCTATAGTATTACTGAATTTAAACATCAAAACATGAATTCAAATACCTCATTTCTAAATTTTTTTTTTAAAGATTTTTATTTACTTATTTGACAGACAGAGATCATAAGTAGGCAGAGAGGCAGGCAGAGAGAGGGGGGAGGCAGGCTCCCTGCTGAGCAGAGAGCCTGATGCGGGGCTTGATCCCAGACCTTGGGATCATGACCTGAGCTGAAGGCAGAGGCTTTAACCCACTGAGCCACCCAGGCACCCCTCAAATACCTCATTTCTAGCAACACATTTCTTCCTTAACAGAAACATGTACAGGATGGGAAAGACCTGAAGCCTTACCTGGCTTAAAGGAGGCCTACGGATCCAGTATTTAAAATGACTCTTTGACAACATGCTCCCCACCCCTTATCTTGTGCCTCCCTAGAAGGGTTTACATTTGGGCAGAGCACAGAATCAGATTCAGAATGGCTAAGAGAGATGCCTAGATGGCTTAGTTGGAAGCACATGCAACTCTTGATCTTGGGGTTGTGAGTCTGAGCCCCATGTTGGGTGTAGAGATTACTTAGAAATAAAATCTTAGGGGCACCTGGGTGGCTCAGTGGGTTAAAGCCTCTACCTTCAGTTCAGGTCATGATCCCAGGGTCCTGGGATCGAGCCCCGCATCAGGCTCCCTGCTTGGAGGGAGCCTGATTTCCCCTCTTTCTCTACCTACCTCTCTGATTACTTGTGATCTCTCTCTCTCTGTCAAATAAGTAAATAAAATCTTTTAAAAAATAAAAAAATAAAATCTTTTAAAAAAAGGGTGGCTGAGAAATAAGCCTTTTTTTTTTTTTTATGAGGTGGGGAGCATTTGTAAAAGGGGATGCAGGAAAGGAGACCCTTCATGATTCCTCAGATAGAGACATCCTCAGGTAGACAGAGTCCTTTAAGACTAATTTTTAGAAATCCATGCTCTGGGAAGTCTTTGTGTGCCCCTTAATATGAAAAACACTGGCCTTCCCAAGCTCCTCATTACACAAATAAAAGAGCTGAAGACCAAGATAAAATTTGAGATCACAAAGCTAGTTGGTGACAGAACCAAAATTAGCATCCAAATCTCCTCATTCCTAATCTGGCATTCTTTCCACCATGGCCATCAGCTCTAATGCCATTTGTCATCACCACTGTCATCATCATCATCATTTTAAATAACAGCTAACATGTATTAAGCTTTCACTCTATGTAAAGTGATATTTGAAGCACTTCACATTCATTTAAGGATCACATTACCCTACGTTGTAGGCTCTATTATTCTGGCCATTTTACAGGTAGGGAAATGAAACCTCAGAAAGGCAAAACAATGGGCCTATGATCACATGACCAATAGCTGCAGAAACAGGAGTCAAATCCATATCCCTATCCAGTGATGCCTGGGTTCACTCTTTTAACTACTGTTTCCCAAACTGGTTTCTATAGAACACTAGTCCTTGATAAAAGATTCTGTGGTCATAATGGTTTGATGATAGCCCCTCTCCCAGAAACACAATGAAGATTAGCTCAATAAAAGCATTAAGAAGTCCTGCAAAAATGATACCTATTTATCAGTGTTTTACAGGAAAAATTTCTCCCAATTACCTATTAATATCTAACAAAAGGACTCCCATTAAAGAAGACTAATTTAGGCTCAATATTTGTAATACTAGGTCACTGGTTCTCAAACCCTGGCCTGCATCAGAATCATCTGGAGGGCCCCAACCCCAGAGTTTCTGATTCAGCAGGTCTTTGGTAGGATTCAAGGATCTGCATTTCCAATGACTTCCTAGATGATGCTGATGTTGATGGTCCAGGGACCACACTTTGAGTAATACTGCTCTTGATGTTAGAAAAATAAAGACTAAGAAACAAGCTCTAAAGTGGTATAATGGGAAAAGGAATACAGTTGTTCTTTTTAAAAATCCACATTAAAATCTTGCAAATGTACATTAATGAGCAAAATAATCTGTACATTAAGTAGATGGATAAAATCAAAACATCAGAAAAATGAGTAGGTGAAAAGAAAAGCTCACTTTCTCTGGGAAAACAAAGATAAGCATAGTGAGATCAACATATAAGGGCTGATCATCCTTCACAATGGATTTTTTTTTAAGATTTTATTTATTTATTTGATAGAGATCACAAATAGGCAGAGAGACAGGCAGATAGAGAGGAAGAAGCAGGCTCCCTGCTGAGGAGAGAGCCCGATGGGGGGCTCAATCCTAGGACCCTGGGATCATGACCTGATCCGAAGGCAGAGGCTTTTACCTACTGAGCCACCCAGGTGCCCCGGATTTTTATTTTTAATTCTCACAAATATTACCAGACTTAGATCATTCATGTAAGATAATACTAGCTGATTATATGCCAAGCACATTGTGTATTTTGACCTTCATATGTATCATCTCCAATCTTTCAACAACCCAGATAATGAATTTTTTTCAGATAAATATTTTATCATCTTTTTTCCATGGATTATTTGTGTTCTAGAAACACAATTGTAGGGTATACATCTTTGTGATGAAATGGTGACTAGGTGCTGTGAATTAGACTAGGTGCTGTGAATATTCTTTGGTAAGATAATTTTAGATGTCTGCAGCTTCCATTTCCTTATCTATAAAAAGATACAAGACAACTCAGTGATTTCTAAAGTCATTACATTTTCAAATTCTAATCTTGCATGATTCCAAGAAAGAAGCCAAACTGACATTTCCTAAAGAGACTCAGACTAACTTCATGGAGAAGAGATGGCCAAATGTCACCCAGTCAAGTTGTTGGCTAGCACTCTCAGAGGGAAATGAGTAAAGACATCAACTTCTGGATGTAGGATATATAATTAAGTAGAAAAATGGAGAAAACTTCTGGAGGAAAGAAATTTTGGAGAATAATAACAAACAAGAAAGGTCTCAGTAATGCTCACTTGATAATCTTTTTGAGTTACCAAACTTATCATTTTCAGCAGCAATCTCACCTCAAGATACCTAACAAGACTGACTGAATAGAAATTTATAGCAGTGTTTTTCAAACTTATATGTACATTGGAATTGCTCTGAGGCTTCAAAAAAAAAAAAAAAATGGATGCCTGTGTCTCCCTCCCAGAAATCTAAGTGATGTGGAATATGGGCTGGATTGTCAACAAATACCCAGGTCATTATAATCCATAGACAAGCTTGAGCAATGCTGATTTATAGGGTTTCTTCCTGTAATTACATTGTTAATTATATCCCCTGCTGTGGACTGTATTGTGTCCCCCCAAATTCAGGTGTTGAAGTCCTACATGACTATATTGGATATATGGCCTTTAAGAAGGTGACTAAGATTAAATGAGGTCTTAAGATGGAGACACAATCTGATAAAAGTGGTGACCTTAGAAGTGGAAGTGACACCAGGACTGTCTCCACCATGTGAAAACAGAGCAAGAAAGTGGCTGTCTGAAAGCCAGAAAGAGAGCTCTCATTAGAAACCAAATTGGCTGTTGCCCTGATCTTGGTCTTCCCAGCTTCCAGAACCATGATAAAATAAATTACTGTTGTTTAAGCCCCCCAGTCTATGGCATTTGTTATGGTAGCCTGAGCTAAGATATTCCCTCTTACATCCACCCTCTCTATCTCAGATTTGATTCCTTTCTCCAGTATTGAGAAAGCACACTAAACCGGGACCTGCCAGACCAGGGTCAAATACTAGGAAGGCACTAAACCTATTTGAGCTTCAGTTTCTCCATCCAAATATGAGGGGTATTATTTCCTGTCTCCTATACAGGGTTTTGGAGAGAACTCAGTGGGATCATTTACATGAAATTAACTTAAAGACAGTATGGCTCTGTACACAGGTGAACTGAAGCTGGTACCTGCCACTTTTTCTCACTCAACCAGCCTCCCTTTCTAATCCCCTCCTTGATTTCCCTCTTGGGCCCCCTCCTCAGTATGTTCTCTCAGCCATCTGATCCTCCGTCATTTGGCCTCACCCTAACTCCCTGGTTCTCCCATCACTGCTTTCCTTTAGCACATGTCTGTTAGCAACAAATTCTCTTAGTTTTCCTTTATCTGGAAATATCTTTATTTTGTCTTCATTCTGGAGGGCTATGTTCACTGGATATAAAATTCTGTGTTCCAAGTTCTTTGATTTCAGTATGTGAAAGAAAAATATGTTTCACTGTCTTTCAGCCTCCATGATTTCTGATGAGAAATCTACCATCATTTGAAGAATTGTTCCCTTCTTTTGTAATATGTATATTTTCTCTAGCTGCTTCAAGATTTTTCTTTATCTTTTGTTTTTAGCAGTTAATGATGTATCTCGAGTGGGGTTTTAAACTCTGTAAAGTTATATCTCCTACTAATTTGGGAATTTTTTCCTCAAATATGTATTTCCTCAAATACGTATGATTTCCTCAAATATGTATTTTCTTCTGACAGAATCTAACTTTCTTTTCTTTCTACTTTCCTTCTAGAATGCCAATAAAACAAATGTTGGAACTTTTGATATTATTTTACAAGTCTCCAAGGTTCTGTTCATTTTTAAAAATCCCTTTCAGAGGGGCGCCTGGGTGGCTCAGTGGATTAAAGCCTCTGCCTTCCCCTCAGGTCATGATCCCAGGGTCCTGGGATCGAGCCCCGAATCTGGCTCTCTGCTTCCCGGGGAGCCTGCTTCCCCCCCACCCCCCCTGCCTGCCTCTCTGCCTACTTGTGATCTCTGTCAAATAAATAAAATAAAAAATCTAAAAAAAAAATCCCTTTCAGATTATATAATTTTTTTAAAAGATTTTATTTATTTATTAGTTAGAGAGAGAGAGAGAGAGAGAGCAAGCACAGGCAGACAGAGAGGCAGGCAGAGGCAGAGGGAGAAGCAGGGTCCCTGCTGAGCAAGGAGCCCGATGTGGGACTCGATCCCAGTACGCTGGGATCATGACCTGAGCCGAAGGCAGCCGCTTAACCAACTGAGCCACCCAGGCATCCCCAGATTATATAATTAATATATCTTCAAGTTCATTGAGTCTTTCCTCTGTCATCCTCCTTTTGCTTTTGAGCCTGTCCATTAGTTGCATATAACACCCAGTGCTCATCGCCACATATTTCTGCTGAGAATGTCTTTGTGTTCATTTCAAGTTGTTTGCCTTTATCTCATGGAGCATAGTTATCATAGCTGCTTCAATGGCTTTGTCTGTTGTTTGTCTTTTCCTTTGAGAATAGTTCATATATCCCGGTTCTCTGTATGTTGCCTGGTTTTAGATTTTGTCATGAACATTTTGAATATTATGTTGTATAGGGTCCAAATCCTAGTATGATTCTGTGTAGAATTTTAATTTTTTGTCAGCAGGCAATCAACCTGGTAGGTTCAGAATGCAAGAGCTGTGTTACCTCCTGTAGTGGTTCTATCCTCAGTTTAATGTTCAAAGCCTTCTCTATCCTCTTCTGGGTCTTCACCACCTATGCAGAGCATAGTGGAAAGCCCAGGGCTTATGCAGCTCCCATAATAAGAATTAGAAGATCGCCTTCTCCAGTTCTCTTCTCTCTGGGGCTATGCCCCTATGCTGGCCATCAGGGCCTCTCTTCCTAGTTCCTCTAGCCAGAAAAACAAGGTTTCTCTTTAATTTTAGCTAGCTAGCCTTCTACTCAGCTCCAAACTTTTTCTACCTTCAGAGCAAAACAGTGGGCAAAATAGTGAGAGGAGGGGTGCCTGCGTGGCTCAGTTGGTTAAGCATCTGCCTTTGGCTCAGGTCATGATTTTGGGGTCCTAGGATCGACCACTACATCAGGCTCCCTGCTCAGTGAGGACCCTGCTTCTCCTTCTTTTTCTGCTTCCTCCCCTGCTTATATGCTTTCTCACTGTCAAATAAATAAACAAAATCTTCTAAAAATTTTTTTAAAAAAGAGAGAGGAAAGAGAGGGGAAATGGGGATTTCTTTCACAACCTCCTACAAATAAGGGCCCATTTTCCTAGTTCTTCTGTCCAGAAACATGAGGTTTCTACTGAGTTTTAGCCTCCTGCCCTATTGCCATCACATAGTTCCAGGACTGGGGTCTGCCATCAGCACAAAGCCACAAAAGAAAACAGAAAATACAATGGGAAACTTTATAATATATCTGCCTTTTGTTTCTTTTCAGAGATCTCAGTTATTTGCTTTTTGTGTTTTCTCCAGAGTTCTCAGTGATCAGTGGAAGAGAGAGGCTGTATGGGCTTAGTCCATCTTGATTGGAACCAGATATTTCATTGTATTTATATTTGATTTTTCTTTTCTTACACTTCTCTTCCCTTTCTATAGTTTTCTATATTTCCTCTATTCTCATCTCTCCTATTTTCCATCAATTTGCTGATTTTGTTCAATAACTATATACTAGCTATACCTACAATTATACCCATGTCTAATACCTATAGTATAGATGTATATATGAAGTGTTGATATATATATCAATATATATTATACATTAATATATATTACAATATTGTATATTAATATATTGGTATATATTACATACTTAATATCATACATATATACTGCTTACATACATGGTATTTCATTATATAATCATATCAAAATTTATTTATCATAACTTCTGTTGGGCATTTTTGTTTCCACTTTGGGACTACTACAAATGGTGCTTTTATGAACATTCTAATAAATGACTTTTGGTGAATATATATATTTTCTGTAGGGCATATACATTAAAGTTGATAGTCATAGTATATGTACACTTTCAGCTTTAGTAGACAACCCAAGAATATTTATTTTAAAATAATTTCCATGTAGTTTTGATGCACAACAAAAACTGAATAGCTTTTCTAGAGCCTACTATAGCTTCCTGTTCTCCATCTTCCATTTTCCCTTTAGCTGTAGGTCCGCTTACATTGCCTAAGAAGCTGCCCTCAGCCTCCAGAGAAGTCTCAAAAGCACAACAGCCTTGTCCATTCCAGGCACCGGTTAGAAGCCCACACCTCAGAGCAGGAAAGCCTGGGTTGCTAAGGGAGAAGGCAGACCCTCAAACACTGGAGGTTTGTTGCATAGCTCTCCCCCGCTGCATTTTACACAAGGATGCAGGGCTCTTCTTGCTTACTCAGGACTTGTGTGGTCCTTTTTCTCATCCCATTCCCTAACCCCAAACCAAACATCTATACCTACTTCCAGTTCTGGTTTTGTCAACACCATTGAGTCCCTTTTTTTGCCTTTCTGGAGTTATGTCTTGTCTGCCTCCTCATTTTGGGAACCCCTTGCAACCCTAGATGATAGGCACCTCTATCCTGTCATTTCTACTTGTCCCACTAAATTCTCCTTGCTCATCTTTGCTCAGCTCCCACCAGGGGAAATCCAAAGGTACTTCAGGGTCTTCAATTCTATTGTACCCAAGGTTACCTTTTTTATCTTGTTGTTTACCATCTGCTAGAGCTGGCATTTCTTCTGATTGTGCCTCTTCCTCATTGTTCACCACCAGTTCTCCAGTTGAAAAGAGCATGTATAACTTCTGGATCAAATCAGTAGCAGTCTCAGAACCATTACTAGGATTGATCCCTAATACAAAGGAATGCTGCTTCTGGGAACCAAATTCATCAAACAGCTCACTGTTTCCTGTCTCTATTTTATACACCTCAGGAATAAGGCTGAGGTGACAGAGAAAAGAGATGAAAAATACATTAGCCAAGTCCCTTGCAGGATTAAATGTAAATACAGGCAGACAGAGAATAGCAATAAATTTTATGCACATGCCTGGAGTAGTCCAAATGCAGTTTGTGGATGAAATCTGACTCAGGGGCATTAAAAAAAAATATTCCAAAGGAAATTAGAACGTTGTAACAGTGGTTTAGAACTCCAAAGCAATCTTATTTTCACCACTGATTTTTATTGAGTACTTAGGGTTGTACTTTGCAAAATCAAACAGGAAAGAATCCTTCCTACTAGTCCTCATATGGGTTCTGTTTTTTAAATGGTGAATGTTCTGGTTGCTTTTGCAATTTTTTTCTTTTTTTGTGTTTATTTTGCTCTAAGATTGTTATACCTAACATTTGTGTTATAAGTTTTCTGTTTTGGTGGTACTCAATATTAGAGCGGTATTATATAAGGTATTACAAAGAACTTTTTTTTTTCATAAAAGCAACAGAAATGGAAACATGGTTCTTTCTAATATGGGTTATATTCTATCTGCTATTAACTCCAGATCTGTGCAGTCATCACAGACCAGGAGTACTTCTCTCTCTATCTTGCTCACACACACACACACACACACACACACACACACACACCTACATCCCAACCAAACTTGCATCCTGAAAACTAAAGCACCATTCACTTCAAATTATTTTTGTAAGGACTGTTTCCAGCTGTAGTATTACCCAAACTGTGAATTTGCCAACTCACAATACATTGTTTCCTGAGCCAGCGTTCTCTGGGTTGGGAGAGGTGATGTTAACACACTTGGGTCTCAGATCTGCAGGGGGATATTTGTTGATGGCACCTGGAGAAAGAGTGGGCTGGTTAATCTAAACTTTACCCTTCTATATTCTATCGCCCAAGTCAATTCATCTTCTCCTGTGGTTAGAGGTATCTTCAAGAGCAAATGAATTTTATAAAGTCCTTGGCAAAGTAGGCACCCTCTGACATTTGCAATATCTCATTGGCAAAGTCAATGAAATAAAGCAGTGATCGAGTCAAAAATTCTCAAGCTCTGTATGTCACAGGCTTGTGATACAATTCAAGGACATCCCTCAATCCCTTCTAAGATCTATTTCTCTTCCTGTAAAAGGAAGATCTTTCCAGAAGACACACTGAGCTACTGAAATTGTCTGTCCTATTTATTTTAGGGTTGGAAGGAGGCATCCTTTTTTTTTTGCAAGTGGTAAGTCGGCTAAGATACATATAAATCCTGAATTCCAAAATTCCTTAGGGTTACATGAGCCCTGGGGCTTTGTGCAGGGCAGCAAATTTGCATTTCTGTTAATTCTCTGGGAAACTCGCAGGAGCTGCAGGTAACTAATGTGGCCTCTGCCTCACTCCTAATCCCAGCACAGGCCAGAATTTGCTAGATACCACAAGCTCTCAGGTGTTCTACTATACCCACGCCTAAAATTGCAATTCATGGACAGAGGCTGCAGCAGTCACTCTCAAAGCCCCACTATAAAAAGACAACTTTAAGACCTTGCTTGGCTATGCCTGACTCAGTTGTTTGGGACAAAGACTCTAGAAGAAATTCATGCCCATGGCTCAAGAGAATTAAAGTCAAACCAAAAGTAATTTGCAACGAAAGATAAAACAGAAGTCCTTGGAGTAAATGGAGAGTGATGGTAGTGGGATCTTACTGATTACAGCAGTATACTTTTTGGGTACAGGAATTGAAATATAGTTTAAAGAACAGGAGCACAGCTCTGGGGTCAGAATGCATGGGGCTGAGTCTAGAATTTGCCAACTGTTAAACTGTAAGCTTTTGGGCAATTTATTTAATGTCTCTGAACCTTTGTTTTCTCATTTGTAAAATCGAGATACTAGTACTTTCCTTTGAGGGCTGTACTGACGATTAAATGATATAATCCATTTAAAGAAGTTGCTACATAGTACCAAGTACATAGTAAACAGATTAGGGTTAAAAAACACTTTTTTGCCTATATGGTGGTTTTCTGGCAAAGACCTTGGCAGTGCAGCAGTAAAGTTCAAGGTCAGTAAGACCTGATATTTTTCTCTGGTTTTCTCACTGCCTCCTACTCACACCTTAGACCATACCACTCTCCACTGAAGTAAGGAGTTATTACTGAGTCACCTGGTGGACTGTACACAGAGACATTAAATCTATTGCAAAAGCAATAGAAGAAAAAATGTTTAATGACTTACGTCTGATTAAATGAACAAATGGCTTGACAAACTTGATGATATAGTTCAAATCTGGCTTGTGGGTTCGGCCAAGCTGGACTAAGTGATGATCCAGTGGGTGGCTGGCTAATTCTTCTAATTCTTTGTCGTTGTGTATAGGACCAAAGGAAAACACAAATATGGCATAGCCCTGACACTTAGCTCTCAGAGTTACATTTCTTAAGACTTCCTTGTCTAAGGGGTTGGTTTCGCCAGCAGATATAACAAAGATAACTTTGTTTTTCCTCAGGTTGGGCGTTCCTACAAACACATTATCAATTGTCCACTGCAGGGCATGGCCAATAAAAACATCTCCATTGAGTTGTTGAAAAGAGTCTTGGAGATGATGTTTCATTTGGTGTATACTGTTATAAGTAACCAAATCAAATTCCAGGTAGACAGGGCATTCTTCACTGTTGGGCATATAGCCTGGAGGAGAATAGCTCACGACTGCCACTCTGTCTCCTAATGTGGAAGTCAGTGGGTAGGAGGCAACATGGAAATAATCAAGCACCGAGATTAGAAAAGCTTTCAGTTCCTGAAACTCATCATTTCCTATTCTTTGGGAAGCATCTATGAGGAAAGCCACATCCATGTAATATTCTTGAAGAGAGGTATCTCCAGGTTCATTAGTAAGACCTGGTTCTTCTTTTCTGCCATGGTTTTCATGTCCTGCAATAGAATAGCTCAAGTCACTCTTTTCAGTAGAAGGCTAAATTTGGAACTCCTAGCCAAGGATGACCAAAAAACATCATGGGATTGTGCCATACCCATGGCAGACATAATAAATCAGTTATAGTACTTGTTCCCAGATGCATTCTCCAAATATGTTTCCACACACTGCATGGGAAACCACTGGCATGCCATAGGTGCTGTCATGTGAAAAGAAATGTATTTGCTAGCCTGTCTCGGATATTTGTCAAAGGACTGGTTGATCCTTTAGCTAGTTTCATATGTAAGTTGAGAAACATATAACTATTTTTAGTGCACTCCACATGATTACAAAATTTGAAGTACACATTTGCATGAGATCTTATTATTCAGCCACTCTAAGAGAAAGGTGTATATGTCAAAGTCATATTTATTGATGTCACAAACACATATATCCTTATACGTATGTTCAAAATATGTACCATAGTGTGATGTCATGAGAGCAAATATAAATGCTGACTTTAGAATCCAAACTCTGTGTAAGACCTTAAATACTCTAAGATGCCAGTACCTAAAGTGCCAGTCCACAAGGTGTTTATTGGCCCAGGACAAAATAAGGAGCTTGCACATGTTGTAAGTCATCTGCATTACTAAGGATCCTTAGATCAGCTGACATTTTTTTTTTTTTTTTTGTAGCAAGACTTTCTCCATGAATGAAACAGTGCCTTGATTTACATTCTGATGCTGATGTCTTATCTTGCTGCAGATCTGCCCTTCAAGTAGTACTGCTCTAAGCCTAAGGGATCACGAAACCATGTCCACAATCATGTTCATGTGGATGGTGACTGGTCAGTGAAGCCACAACAGGAAATGCCAGCTCAGAAAGACAGGAAGTAGGTGGCCAATGTTCTTTTTTCTATGAAAAAAGTATGTCTATAAATCTAATCAAGCAAGAAGATTTCTAATTGGCAAAATTTATTGATCCCCATTTGTGCTAAACCCCATTATTCATGCTTTATATTTATTACTTTATTTACTCCTCACAAAACTCACAAATAAATCAATTAACCTGTATTAATGCCATAAAATCTTAATAAAATAGGATGCCAAAAACAACCCCATGAATAATGCTATTTTTTTTTAAATTTTTTAATTTTTTTATAAACATATAATGTAAACCCACCACCCTCTCCTGACACCCCTCCCCCGATCCCCCTCAGTTTGTTTAATGACATTAAGAGTCTCTTTTGGTTTGTCTCCCTCCCAATCCTGTCTTATTGAATAATGTTATTAACAGGGCAAACGATCCTTACAAGTTTGTAGCTCAAATAAATCTGAATTTCTAGGGTAAACTCCACATTATCTTTTTTATCTATTGTTGAATTTTGACAAATAAAAATTGTATAAAAATTGTAAGGTGTATAATGTGGCGTTTTGATATCACTACACCTTGCGTAATGATTATGACAATCAAGCTAATATTATTGTATTTGATTTACTTAAAATTTTGTTTAGAATTTTTGCAGCTATGTTTATGAAGAATATTGGAGTGTACTTTCATTTGCATGTAAAGTCTTTGGTTTTGTTATCATGGCAATCTGACCTTAAAGAATGAGCTGGAAAGAATTCCTTCCTCTTTAGTTTTCTGTAAGAGTTGTGTAGAATTGGTATTATTTCTCCCTTTGGTATTTTGTTGGATTTGCCACTGAATTAATTTTGGCTTGGAGTTTTCTGTATGGGAAATTTTGAACTACAGATTCAATTTCTTTAATAGGTTTAGGGCTACTTAGGTTCCTTCCTGAATGAGCTCTGGTA
Source organism: Taxidea taxus jeffersonii (assembly GCA_003697995.1). NCBI lineage: Eukaryota > Metazoa > Chordata > Mammalia > Carnivora > Mustelidae > Taxidea > Taxidea taxus. Next base: position 7,059 of record RCUC01130245.1, on the reverse strand, counting down.
ATTTATGAACTGCAAGAAATTTGTCTATTTCACCCAAACTAATTTACGGGCAAAAAATTATTTATCATATTCTCTGATTACTCTTTTAATATGTTTCCTTTCTCATTTCTGATATTAGTAGTGTCTTCTTTTTTTTCCTGGTGAGTTTGGCTATAGGTTTATTGATTTTTATTGATATTCTTTAAAAAAAAAGCTGCTTTTGGTTTTACTGATTGTCTCTTTTCCGTTTCATTGAGTTCTACTTTAATTATAGTACTTCCTTTCTTCTGCTGCTTGCCCAGGGTTCTCCTTTTTCTGATTTCTTAAGGTGAAAGTTGAAGTCATTGATTTGAAAACTTTCTTCTTTACCAACATAAGTATTTAATGCGATGGATGACCTTCTAAATCCTGCATTAGTGGAATCTCACAAATTCTGGTATATTGTGATTTTATTTGCATTCATCTCAAAATAGTCTCTAATTTCTCTTTTGATTTCTTCTTTGACCATGGATTATTTAGAAGTATTTTATTTAGTTTCCAAATATGTAGGGATTTTCTGAAGATCTTTCTGCTATTGATTTTTACTTTAATCCTGTTTTGGTCAGAGAATACAGTTGGTATGACTTCAATCTCTCAAAATTTTGAGAATTGCTTTATGGCCCACAATATGATTTATTTTGGTGTTTAATATGTATTGAAAATAATATGTATTCTGTTGTTTGTGGAGTGTTCTATAAATATCCATTAGCTGAGGTTAGTTGCTAGTGTGGCTCAAGTCTTCCTGCTGATTTTCTACCAAGTATTGAGAGAGGGTATTAGAACTCTGATGCTCTTTTCATTAAAAAAAAAAATCTTTTTTCTTCCCAAGTTTTATTTTGGATAATTCCATTACTACATCTTCAAGGTCATCGATTTTTTTCTTTTACCAAATCTAATTTGCTATTAATCCCATCCAGTATATTGTTCTTCCTAGACATTGCAACTTTTATCTCTATAAATTCTATTTGAATCTTCTTACCTCTACTTATCTCTACTTAACTTTTTCACATATAAGATATAGTTATAATAACTGTTTTAATACCTTTACTAATTCTAACATCTGTGTCAGTTCTGGTTTGTTTTAGAGTGACTGTGCTCTTGATTATGGTCATGTTTTCATGCTTCTTTTTTTCCCCCAATATTGTGAAATTTTCCTTTTTGGATATGGAATACTTGTGTATTCTTACAAATATTCATGCTACATGCAAACTATTTGATCCTTTTGGGTCATGCTATTATGATTTGTTTGGCTAGTCTAGAGCAGTGCTTATTTTAAGGCTAATTATTCCCCACTACTGAGACAAGACCTCCCTGAGTTTTCTTTCCAATACTCTATGAATTATGAGTTTTTCCAGGCTTTCTGGCAGGAAAAGGCACTGTTCTTGGCCCTCTATGAGCAACTGGCACTCTTCTGTAATCATTTCTGATGGTTCTTCTCCCAGGCTCAAGGCATTTCATTACAGGCATGTGCCCTCACCACTCTACTGAATAATTGAGGGGACCCTTTGCAGATTTCTGGGGGTTCTCTCTCTGTGCAGCTCTTTCTTTTCTGGCATTTTGTCATGGGAACTCTAACCACCTTGGTCTCCCTGGATTCTCAGTTCTGTCTCCTCATCTCAAGGAGTACATCGGGCTCTACCGCAATTCTTTCTTCCTGCCCCATGGCAGTAAGCTGGGGCAATCATAGGGTTTACTTCATGTGTTTTTGTCTCTCAGGGATCAGTCTTTCATTTCCTGATGTCTATTGTCTTGAAAACTATTGGTTTGTGTGTGTTTGTGTGTAGAGATATAAATATATATCTAATAGGTGAGAACTAGCCATTTTGTTTGAGATGTTCCTATGTTCTCTCCCTTCTCACAAAAGGACGAAGAACTCATGGTTTATTTTATATACCAGATTCTTCCTTTATCAATACATCTGTAGTAACTGAATAGGATTTTGCATTTCACAAGCAGGTATAAAATTTTGGGGCTTTCCATTCCTCATAGGAACCTAGCTTTAAATTCTTTGAATTTTTTTTATCAAGATAAAAACCCCTGATTAAACTATTAGATATGAAATTGGAAGTGCAGACAAAAGCATTTATTTCATATTCCTCCTTGCTGTGACTGCTATATACCATACTTTAGCCCTAAAAAATCACATCATAAACATAGTTCTTGGCTATAGTGTATTTGGCTATGAAGGTCAGTTAAATGGACATGTCTGTCATGTTGAAATTTACAATCCTGGAGATGACTAACCACCACCTGCTCTGTCATCAGGATCTTTGTTTTCCAACTATAGCATTTTGGCTTCTTTAAAAAGAATAATCAGCACACTTTGTTAAAACATGAGGAAAAGTATTTCATAAGTTTTCTGATAGAAAAGGAGGATCGACTTATGTTAGTGAAATGCTTTTTCATGCATGCCCATATCAAAAGGTTTACTGCTTTTTCCCAATTTTCACTTTGTAACTGAGCAAAATCTTCATCTTTTTCCAATGTACCCAGCAGAATTATTTTCTAAGGAGGCATATTTTCACCCACAAAATCTGTAAAAATAGGCTCTCTTTCTACTTACAGGATTAGCATGAGAATCAAGAAGCTAAATGTAGATACTTATGGTTCAAAAACTCTAAAATTAGTCAAACATGAAGTATGATTATTCCAACTTTGAGTCGAAATTCATCTTACTTAGGGAGAGTGGGTGTTCAAAAATATTTTCTCTCAAGAAAACCTGGCAGGAATGTGGATATATCCAAAGCTCATAACAATGCTGTGTATTTTCTGGAAATGTCATGGAGCCAAATTCCCGTCTTCAAGTTTATGGAAGAATTTCCTCAGAATGGCGGAGAAGGAAGGGCTGGCTTTATTGTGGAGGAGGCTTGGAAGGAGTGAGGGATCCAGCTAGATTTCCAGGGAAGCGGCCTCAGAGATTAGTCTAACTTTGGCCAATATTAAAGCCACAACACCATGTGTGCTCCAATAACTTTAGGGAGAAGTGGGGGTGGAAAGAGAACTTAGACAGAAGGGAGAATCTACAGGACCTGAGCCATTTGGACTGGGATTAAGTATTCTGTGAAGAAGCTATGCTGCCTTTCATGGCAGTTGTGAGAAACCTCAAGATATGCACGAGTTATCCAGTGATCTGCTTTGGAATTTGTCCAGGGGTCAAAATTAGTCAAGCGTTCTTCATAGGCAAGCCACATGTACAACAGAGGCTAACTTACATATATATTTCTATCCAATTGTACTGTAGATTAAAGTAACCTTGTTTTATTTTATTTTATTTTTTCTAAGATTTTATTTATTTATTTGACAATTACTTGGCCAAGAAACGGCAGCTTCTAAGTGGTAGAGGAAGGACTTGACCCCCATTTATGTAACTCCCTCAGAAGAACTGGTCCTCAGATATGAGGGTAGAGCGCACATGAAGGATCATATTTATTAACCACTTCACCAAAGGCCCTGAGACCTGGTGTGAAAAATGAGGTTCTTGGGTCAATTGCCATTCCTTCTGAGTGAAGCCACTAGAAGAAGTTTTCTTCCAAAATAGGCAACTATATGGTTAAATAAAATATGCAATTTTTTTCTTCCCTAGGCATTGTGATTATGAGCAGAACATTTGGTGTTTTGAGTCCTGTCTCTGCTGTTTGTTACCTCTATGACCCTGAATCCCTCCCTACTTCAGTTTCATTATGTAAAAAGCAGTAATAATAAACTATAAACCTTATAAGTTTTCTTAGAGAATTAAAGTTTGCACAGTGCCTAACATATCCTAATTACTCTACAAATATAATTTTTGGAGGGAAATAAACAAATAGAAAAGTCCCAGACATCTGAAAATCCTGCCCATGTTACTCTATTTCACAAATGAGAATTTCCATCATAAAAAAACAAAGAGCCAACTAGAATTAATGGAAGACAACTTGCACATGCACATATGTACTCATGTTGTCAGAAATTAGAAAGCACATTCTGCTGTGTTTGTGAATGTTTAACTACAGGAGAGTTAGAAATAATTTATATACCTCTCCATTTAATGATGTCATCCCAGGCCTGTCCTCCCTCCTGTCTGCTGAGGTCACTGGCCAGTGAGGCAGCAAGGGAGGGAGGCACAAGAATTTTATGCCAAAGGGAAATATAGACACATTTAAAATTCCCTCCTTTTATTGTATGAGGTCCTCTTTCCCCCATTTGCCTAAACAATTAGAAGTGACTGTCTTAAAATAGATTTCATCCTCTTCCCCCAAAGACATAGAATAAATATTTTTCTTGACCTAGACTTTTCTAGGTGGAACTTAGTCTGAAAGACTCTCTCTGCAGTCCACTTCATACTCTGAAACAAGTCTGCAGAAGGTACCAGCAATACTGAGAAAAAGTGATACATGCCTTAGGAATTATTTAGAACCAGACTACCCAGATCTAACATTTTGGTCTTTATGGTGTTATTCTGTACTCTGGCTTCTGGATGAAATTATAAGCAGTTTATAAAGCCAACTTATTCTGGCATTATAGCCTCTGGATGGGTTTATAAACAGGATTTTTTTAATGAAATTAAATTTTTGGAATAAAAATGCACTACTGAAATTATTCTAAACTAATTCTCCCAAATGATGATGTGATTGAACTTATTCTCAAATTTGGCAATGGGATTTATTTTCTCATCTATAAATGCAGACAATGCCATCACCAGGAAACATGGCATACCTAGTTAAAAGTTAGTGGGCATGGGTTTGAGTCCTGACTCTGCCACTTAAAGTTAAGTGCCTGAAGCTTTTAACCCTTGCATCAGTCTCCTCATTTATAAAATATAAAAGTTAGGGGAGCCTGGGTGGCTCACTCAGTTGAGTGTCTGACTCTAGATATTGGCTCAGGTCATGATCTCAGGGTTGTGAGATCAAGCCCCGGGTTAGGCTCTACACTCAGGAAGGAGTCTGCTTGAGATGCTTTCTCTCTATTGCCCTTTGTCCCTCTCCCTGCTCACATGCGTACACTCTAATAAATAAAATCCTTAAAAAATGTAATAATAATAATAACAACAATAATAATGGACTTTTTGGTAAAGGTTAAATAAAATCATGTGTATAAAGTGCTTAGCACTGTGCCTGGCACAGAGTTGTGCTAAGTAAGCAGTAGCTTCTGTGGTTATGATTATTCCTCACATATTGTTCAGTCATCCCTCAAGTGAGACAGTGCGATGAGAAAGTGCGATGCTTTGAGAATTGTACTGCAGGGAATAAATATTGGTCCCCAAAGCATTCCATATGCACTTTTAATTAAACTGAATACTTTCTGACTTGTGTTATGCATTTTTTTCGTACACACAGAATATCTTTGTCAGACTACAAGCTCCTTGAACACAGGGCCTCTGTCTGAGTCTTAAAAGCAAAACAAGGGCGCCTGGGTGGCTCAGTGGATTAAAGCCTCTGCCTTCGGCTCAGGTCATGATCTCAGGTCCTGGAATCGAGCCCCACATCGGGCTCTCTGCTCAGCAGGGAGCCTGCTTCCTCCTCTCTCTCTGCCTGCCTCTGCCTGCTTGTGATCTCTGTCAAATAAATAAATAAAATCTTTAAAAAAAAAAAAAAAGCAAAACAAAAAAACAAAAAACAAAACAAAAAAAAACCCCACTCCTAAGGCCCCAAAGAGACTAGCTCAGGGCTGAACTCTGGACAGGAGCCAATACATATATGCTACGAAAGGATATCTGAATAATCATGGAAAATCTATCTAAAAGCCTAGTGCTTTCATATGGTAAGCCCTAATGTGGCTATCACTAATTACCTTCACCTCCACCACCCCCCACTATTACCGTCCCACCCTCACAACTCCACCAGCAGCAGCATCACCACCACGATCATCACCACCACGATCATCACCACCCCACTCACATACCCCAACCTCCATCTCCACCATCGACAATACTGGTGCCACCAGCCTCTCTACCACCACCAGCAGCAACAGCACCACCGTCTTCATGACCACCGCAACCAGCGCCCACACTGTCATCAGAACCCCCTCTACCACCACCACTATCACCCCATTACTACAAATATCCAAGTTTTAGTCCATAAGAAAGGAGTCTGCCTTGAAAAAAATGTCACTAGTGTTCTAGAACGTTGCTTTATGACATAAAGCTTTATGTAATGCTTTATTATATAAAGGATTGCCTGAGACACACAGAAACAACCTCAATGAGCATTTGAATTCAAATAGTCCACATACCCTGAACAACCAGTTCACGTTGGTTTTGTCCACATTCAAAACCTTCATGAAAGGTGACCAAAACTGTAATAACGAGACAATAAATTCTCAAGCAGAAGTAAACGCCATGAACAGGAAACTCAGTTTATTCCCCAGAGAACATCTAGATGGTTGAAATTTCCTAAAGAGTTCATGAAACATGTCTTGAAAAATCAGATATGACCACTTTATTACTGCCCTCCTCTTTAGAATGTATACTGAAATAAAAGTAGGACATTTACCTGGTGTTCCACAGGTGATTCAGAAGCCAATTCTGCTGCATTTAAGTTCAGCATGGACTTAAATTTAGCAGAAGTCAAGATAATATATTCAAGTTCAATACATGGCAGCAAAAATTAGAAACAAGTTAAGTGTTCAATGAGATAAATAAATTCATTCATTGAAAGTAATGTTATGAGATACAGAAAATCAGTATGAAGCTTGCAGCAATATGTAAAATGTAGGACATAACATGATGTGAGAAGCAGGATATCCAATTGACTGATATGATATAAATCTCTGGGCTTATGGAAAAACCAAAGAATATATTCCACACTACAAATAGCCTTTGTTAAATTATTTTATATTCTTTGTATGTAAATTTTATATGATATGACTGTACTTCTGTAATTTTTTAAAAATTAGCAGAATCTTGGGTCCCTGGGTAGCTCAGTGGGTTAAGCCACTGCCTTCAAGCTCAGGTCATGATCCTGGAGTCCTGGGATCAAGTCCCACATCAGGCTCCTAGCTCCATGGGAAGTCTGCTTCTCCCTCTGACCTCCCCTCTCATGTGCTCTCATTCTCTCTCTCAAATAA
>RCUC01130244.1:0-32169 GCA_003697995.1 Taxidea taxus jeffersonii | reverse complement strand
TGCATAAATTCACTTAGTATAATTGACCTATTCATGATGTGTAATTTTTCTATCACAGAAAATTATTTTCTCACTTTACAAGTCTTCTTTGTATCTTTTAGTTGTATTTTAAAGTGTCTTCATATAGATATTATACATTTCCTATAAATTATATCCATATTTTTAATCTTTCACTATTGTAACTAAGATCTCTTAGGTTATACCTTCTAACTGGTTGTTTTAAATATTTCTGCCCATTCCTTTGAATTTCTTCTTTGAGGACTTCTGTTATGCATGCTTGTTCTCCCTGGCCAGACTTTATTTTTCTCTCACATCTCCATTTCTGATACAATCACCAATATCCTGTGTGTATTTTTGCATTTTTTTCCTTTTTTGCTTCTTCCAGTTTCATCTGCATATTTTGAATTTTTTATTCCTACTTGTTCTTAGAAGGCTCCAGCTTTGTTTCATCTTCTATCACATTGCCATTTCTTCTCTGTCATAATTCTTACATTTCTACATTTTGGTCTTCTATACAAGTGGTTGATTCACACCAAGTTTTTTAAATTCATGACAAAATTTTTGGTTACAGTATTTGTCTCTGCATTATATTTTTCTTTAATTGGTAAGTTTCATGGCTCTTTGATACATTTTTTTTCTTATAGTATCTTTGTTTTGGTGTGGTGCTAGGTCCCATTTTAACGCTCACAACTGAATGAGTTGGCTTTTCCTAGACTATAATCTGAAGTAGGTATCTGGATTGGGATAGAGGGTAGCATTCTTCTGAGATTTATAATACAAAATCCTTCTCCTTCTCTGCTGTCAAAAGAATGATGGTTGCCAATGCTATTTGTTTATGTATTTATGTTGGGGACCCTTCTCCTCTGCTTCTCTGATCCCAGATGGATTTGAAAGGTCTTCTTCAGGGCAACAAGGTGGCTCAGTTGGTTAAGCAACTGCCTTTGGCTCAGATCATGATCCTGGAGTCCTGGGATCGAGTCCCACATCGGGCTCCCTGCTCAGTGGGGAATCTGCTTCTCCCTCTGACCTCTCCCCTCTCAGGCTCTCTCTCAAATAAATAAATAAAATCTTAAAAAAACAAAGTCTTCTTCTATGAGCTCTTCTTACCCTCATTTTTGCAAACAGGAAAATACATTCCTTTTACATTCTTAACATTTCTTTACTGATTGAATGAACTGTGGTGGAAATCGTGATGGAAAAATTTCAGACTGATCAGACTGTAATCTTGTATTTATCATGTTATCTTCCAGTTAAGTTGCAATATGTGTGCTTTGTATGTGTGATAACATACATGTTTTTGCACATTCTTTTCTTCCTCTATCTGTCCATTAGAGTTTATAATTTCTAATGAGTGTATTGAACATCTCTATAATTATATGAACTTTCAAAGTACTTTATTTTTTACCTATGTAAATATCTTTTATTGTAGACAGTTCCAAAAAAACTTTTTTTTCTATTAAATAACTAGGTGTTTTTCTTTTCCTGGAGAATATCAGTTTGGATCATTAGACACAAGGATTTTCACATTTTCTATTTAAAATATTCATGATATGTAAGATGTGAATCGTCACAGTTTCTCCACATATACAAAAATAACATTTTTACTCTAATTATTCAGTAAGAAAGAACTCTGTTGCAAGACACAGGAAATGTACATTTAGATATAAACTGTTTACCACGCTTTCCACATTAAAGGTATAGGAGGAATACAGTATATTTTAAACTCTTACCCATTTATATTCTCCTTTCACATTGAGCTCACTCATCTCTTTGGCCTTCATGTTGGGTGTGACAGTGTATTAGCGAAGCTGTCTCAGGCGTTCAGGCATTTTATCAGTTCCACAAGACAGATGCTAAACAGCATAGTCTAAATTGAAATCTCTGATGACTCTCTGGAGACGGGTTGATAGCAGGAATCACACTCAAGCACTTAAATATGTGGCCTTTTCCCATATTTAACTGCAAGGAGAGAACAGCTTTTGAGTAAACGTTTTGAGCCTTCAACTGTCAAGATTTCTTTTTTATCATTTGATTATTGCATCTCGTTTTGTTATGAAAGGCTATCAATCTCCTTTTTTCCCCCCACAGTGGAGAATTTAAAGGACCACCGATGCCTATTACTTTAAACAAAAAAATTTAGAGAACCTTGTAGTCCAATATTGCTTTCAGGACTATTTTAGGCTACAGAGACAACATTTTGAAATAAAATCTTAGTGCCAAGTATGTTCCAGTTTAGTTGTAAATTTAAAATGACATAACCATAATATTCTCAGCAATCTTCAGGACTTCCTTATTTCATACAGTTGTTGCAGAAGCATTTTTTATATCAAGTTATTGGATCATAGCCTGAAGGAAGTCTTGAATCTCTGAAACTGAGGTCCTTATAAAGATGATAGAGCTGAGAAAAACAAGCCTTGAAATGTAAACAGAGATGTATTTCCATAGCCCCCTAGGTTCCAACAGGGGGTTGATGTGCTTTTTGAGATTCCACGTAGCTCTACAGTTGGGTGGATTCTCTGATAATATTGTTTGCCCTCAGTGTTTGTCGGATTAATAAATACACATGTTAGGTTATAAAAGTACAGAATGGATCTTAGAGGTCAGCCAGTGTAATTTTTTATTTTGACCCACAAGAAAGCTGAGGCTCCAAATTGTGTGATCACTTGCCCATGAGGTATGGAAACTAACTCATCTGCACCATGCTCATGCTTTCTTCTGTACTGCATGTATCTTCACAAGCTACCTTAGATCCTTTTGAGAACAAGACAGGGCATAATTTATTGTCAAGAAGGGTCAAGTCTAGTACTAAAGTCTTCTAGATTTTTTGGATTGAGATATTTGTCATTTCATTCCATATTACTATCTTCATTAACACTGTATCCTCATTCTACCTATGCGGAAAACTACACTATACGTTTCTTGGGGGTTTTTTTGGGGGGGAATGTAATCATCATATGACAATGCTAATTTAATTCTAACTTATTATAACATCCACAATACTAATTTTAGTTTTTATTTATTCTAATCATATTTAAACTAGTCTCTATAAGCACTTTAGACTAATCTAAGTTATTTCATTTTAAGTGTTACACAAGCCTTAGATGTTAAGCAAAATTTTCTTATTTATCCAAGTAAATTTCAGAAGAGAAAATGTGGGTTTTAATGTAGAGGTTTTACATAAAAAGAAAATATATATTGGTCTCGTCAGTAATGAACTTGTGGTCATAAGACTGACAATATTTTTTTTTAAAGATTTTATTTATTTATTTGACAGACAGAGATCACAAATAGGCAGAGAGGCAGGCAGAGAGACAGGCAGAGGGAGAGGGGGAAGCAGGCTCCCCCCTGAGAAGAGAGCCCAACGCGGGGCTCTATCCCAGGACCCTGGGATCATGACCTGAGCCGAAGGCAGAGGCTTTAACCCACTGAGCCACCCAGGCGCCCCAAGACTGACAATATTGATAGTTACTTAGACCTAAGAAATGTACAGAAAATACAGGTAGTTGGTTCTGACTTAATCATTAATAGCTACAAAAGTTGTAGATGCACAAATCTGTGATACAGCAACCATAATTCTCTGATAATTATTTCTAATTGAAATTGTACAGAATTCAGGTTTATAGGAAATTAAAATATATTTCTGCCTGGCTCCACTGAAAAGTATAGGTATTTTGCAAAGCTAAATAACATTTTCTAATGAAAGAAATAATGTCTTAAAACTGAAATGTTTTATCATCTGAGTGCACAGAATTCTATATTTCTGTGGCATATCACCTGCTTATTTCTATAGAAGAGCCTAGGGAATATTCTCATCTCTTTTCCTAAATGATATGTATCTTAAGGATAATATATTTGACTTACCTCTTTGTCACCAATAATACCAAGCCTAATGACTTGGGAATATTATATATTCAATGTATTTTTCAATGAGTGAATGACATAGGCAGGATCTATTTTAGAGACAATTTCTTAACTCTATTTCTAAGAAATATTTTAGTGTATGTGACCATAGGTCCTTGAATTCGGGTTTATGAGTTTTTAACACTGAAAAAACCTATACCTCTCATGTTTCTCTGGCTATTTTAAATAAATGTATTAGTCATAAATATATATTTTATTCTAAAATCTATTCCAGTTCCATAAGTGATTCGTTTATGAATTCCAGTATTATAACCCATTAATGTTTTTTTTTTTCTTTTCTCCATTTCCAATCACAATTAACTTTGCCCAATTTTAACAATTCTACCATACTAGCAACTCAGATTATGACAGTTCATGGGGCAGGATGGCTCCCAAAGACTATGTCTGGTTTCACATTCCTCATTCATCCCTCAATGCACTACAGTCTGTTTTCCATCCCATCATGCCAGTATAGCGTTTTAATTTTCAGACAACTTTAAACCCTCTTCTTAATTGGCCCACTTGAATCCTTAAAAAACGTTTTCCTCTCATTCATTCATTTCTATGCCATCCCTTCCCCATTTTCTTGCTACCATTCTGACTATTCTTCATAGTCTCCCAGAGTATCCATTTATTATTAAGTCTTCAGGAAATGTTTCAGGTTCTCAGCCTTTTTCTCACCGTATTCTTACTTTCCCTTTGGAAAGATTTACCAATTCCCATTGATTTAACCTACCACTTGACTACAGGCAAACTTTATCAACAGCCCGGATCTCCCTGATAATCGCCACACAGATTGTTCTGGTGGTCTACTGTTAGTTTGTCTTTTAGGCATTCCATGTCTAATGTGAAGAGAACTTAAGCCCTCTCCAAGGTTGGGATATGGCCTGTCAGAAAAGTCTCCTGAGAATTAGAGAGGTTTGTGCTCATGAAGGGGATTCGTGGTTATTCAGGAGAAAAAGGAGGGAAAGGAATGGAGTGATGGAGAATATGAGGTTGGTGGAACAGGAAAGTCATGGAGCCCGAAGAGAGCAGGCCATATTTGAAAATGGCCAGTATGTGGGCATGATTGGTGAAGGAGCCTGTGGAGAAGTAACCAGAGGCATCACTGTCAGCTTCCAAATGCCTGCACAGTGGGAATGCATGTCAGTGGGAAATCATCTGTGGATTTTAAGTAGATGAAGGATATGATTTAATTAGTCAATATTCATTGTGCACAGCAGTCACAATATCCTGACAGAAGAATGATACAAAGAAGCTCAAATCTGGAGGAAAAAAAAAAAAAATATATATATATATATGTGTGTGTGTATATATATATATATATATATACATAAAAATTTTAAATGCTAAATAAGGGGCGGCTCAGTGGGTTAAAGCCTCTGCCTTTGGCTCGGGTCATGATCCCAGGGTCCTGGGATTGAGCCCTGCATCCAGTTCTCTGCTCAGCGGGGAGCCTGCTTCCCCTCCTCTCTCTGCCTGCCTCTCTGCCTACTTGTGATCTCTGTCTGTCAAATAAATAAATAAAATCTTTAAAAAAAATAAAATGCTAAATAAATAAAAATAAAAAAAAAGAAGGTGAGGAGATATTTACAATAAATGCAACCAAGGTATCTGTTGATAGAAAAAATTCATACAAATTGATATTAATATAGAAAAGACATGAACACACTTTGACAAATGTATGCATATAGCATTTATACTAAAGTAAGAAAATATTCATCTTCATTTGTTAAATATAGTAATCCAAATTGAACAATAGGAAGATGTCATGGACTGAATGTTTATGTTCTGCAAACTTCCTATGTTGAAGCACTAACCCCAAGTGTGATATGTTTGGAGGTGGGGCCTTTGGGATTAGGCTTATGAGATGGCCCCTAAGAGTGTGGCCTCTGTGACATGATTAGTGTCCTGAGAGAGGAAGAAGAGAGACCAGACCTCTCTTGAGCACTCTCTGGGACATGAGGACACAGTGATAGCCATCAGAACCTGATTATGCTGCCATCCTCATTGTGGATGTCCAGCCTTTAGAAATGTGAGAAAATAAATATATGTCATTTAAATTATCCAATCTATGGTATTTTGGTATAGCAGTCCAGGCAGACGAAGACAGAAAATCTGTTCTCCTCTTTAATCAGCAAATACTTTTATTAAGAATCATAAAATATAAATTTTGATTAATTTTATTATCTCATATGAGGGACTATGTCTGAAGGGTATTATATAAAATCGGGGAAATGTGATATGCCTGAGATGTTTATAATTGATTACAAAATGCAACAAATCAGAAATAATTTAAATTTCAAATATAATTTCAAATGGTGGAATATTGCTTAGCCACAAAAAAGGAACTTCTATTATCCATAGCAACATCAAAACATATTATACTACATGAAAAAGTACATTAAATGGAACAGACTTCAAAATGAAAAATTATATTTTTACATATGTTCTAAAAGGAAACAGCACAGGGACGCCTGGGTGGCTCAGTTGGATGGGCGGCTGCTTTCGGCTCAGGTCATGATCCCAGCGGCCTGGGATTGAGTCCCGCATCGGGCTCCTTGCTCGGCAGGGAGCCTGCTTCTCCCTCTGCCTCTGCCTGCCACTCTGTCTGCCTGTGCTTGCTCCTGCTCTCTCTCTGACAAATAAATAAATAAAAACTTTAAAAAAATAAATACATAAATAAAAGGAAACAGCACAAAATTAATAATAGGTGGTAGAATTCAAAGTAATTTAATACGATTTCCCTCCATCACATAGTTTATTTATTTAATTTTAATTAATTAATTAATTGATTGTTTTTTTATTTATTTGACAGACAGAGATCACAAATAGGCAGAGAAGCAGGCAGAGTGAGAGGAGGAAGCAGGTTCCCTGTTGAGCAGAGAGCCCGATGCGGGGCTCGATCCCAGGACCCTGAGATCATGACCTGAGCCGAAGGCAGAGGCTTAACCCACTGAGCCACCCAGGAGCTCCACATAGTTTATTTTTTATGTGACTTAAACAAATTGGTTATTTGCATCTTTATTATCAGAGGCCTATTTCATCTCTGCCTCTGGATGACTTCAATCAGTCATGTACCCTAGATAATTCCCCTCTAGGGTTTTGCCCCAACCCAGCCTGATAGCATAGTGTCTATGGACATGTCCTGTAGAGCAGAAGCGCTGGAGGTCTCTTTCTACTACTTAATAACTCTGTGATTTCCAACAGCTTATTGAGGCTATTAAAGCTTAGATTTTCTTGTCCATGAGGATCATTTCATGTGGGTTTTGTCGAAAACTAAAACCAATAATGCCTGTAAAACAATGAATAGATCATGAAGGGATATTGTCGTTGTTCTTGATGGCATCCTGATTTAAAGCCTTTGCCGCCTTGTGCTGGGACTGCTGCAGTAAAGTTCAGACTGATTATCTTGACTCCAGGCCATCCCTTTAGATCTCAGCAGAATAAGCTTCCTAAAATAGGTTACCCACTTCACTTGGATGTTTTCCCTGGCACTCACTATTACCTGAGGGCCTGATTGTTAAGGACTCCACACTATGTCTCTATATGTTGAACATTTGTTGAAATATACATATTTTATCATATAAGGCATCGTTAGCTATTACTAACAAAAATATCACTATCATAATGTTTTTATTATTATTAAAGTTTCTTATACTAACTTTACTTCATAATACGAGCTAACTTCTGTTAACATGAGGTGCCCCATCTACTAATACAATCAGATTTACTAATTTGTAATACTTCTGCAAGCATTTTCTTGGTCATCTGGTAACTGTAGATAATGCAAAATTTCTGATGTGTTAGAACAATTATGATTGGCAAGTAGGGCAGACACTGAATTACAGTCCTACTTACTCAGAAGTGTAGGCTGATGGCAATAAATTTGCCAGTCCTGGGGCTAATATTCAAGTGCCTCAGTAGCTGGGAGATAGGGCAACTCTTGCCCACCAACTGCTTAACCACAGAGCTTTCAATGAATCCAAATTCCAGGTTAAAGCTAATGAAAACAAAAGGTGTACCTGGCGGGCTCTATTGGTTAAGCATCTGACCTTGGCTCAGGTCCTGATTCCAGGGTTCTGGAATCAAACTCAGAGAGCTCCCTGCTCCCTTCTCCCTACCCCCCCTGCTTGTGCTCTCTCAGGGTGCCCTCTCTCTCAAATAAATGATAAATAAATTTTTTAAAAAGCTGCTGAAGATAAGAAATAAATAACCTTGCTTCTTATTGTTTCAATGTTAGTAAGCTGACTAAACAGACAAGTAGAATAACACAGTATAGATTTCCTGCTTGAAGTAAAGTTCTTTCTTTTTTTAGCAGCTTCAGTTTATGCTAAAAAATAAAACTATTAAAAAGAAGACTTTCAACTATAAGAAGAATTTTAGAGAACCTTAAAATTCTCTCCTACTAATTATTATTAGTTTTTGTGACCGTATGTAGAGCCTGTGGTCTATGTCCTAAATCCATTGCAGCATTCAATAAGCGTAAGCATATCAAGTACTCTGTCATTTACAGTCACTTCAAAGTGCATTCAATATCTTGGCTCCCAAGTGCATTAGATTTTATTAAAAGCATTCTGCTGCAACACCCATTCTTCCTAATTGGTTTATGGACGGCCCCCACCATTCAGACAATCGTAATTGCATTTTCCCACAAATCTAGTTTGATTTATGGTTCCTTATTTGTTCTATATTATTTATAACGAATTGGGGTAAAATTCTTAAGACATTAAGTAACATGTATAGTGGTCCTTCGATAAATATGGGATGTACATAAGGATTCTTAACAGTATTTTGCTAATTTTTAACTTTATTTAGTCAGACTACATCCATCTGTGTGATTTCCAGTAGTAATATCTTTATTGCCTTTCCAGAGATTATTATTTACTTGATTTTTCATGTATACACTTCTAGAATCATTTGGAATGTTAGAATGGATCACGCGTAGAATATAAAAAATATTTAGCCTTCTGTTAGGTTTAAGTAGGTATATATGTATTTGGAACAGAAAAAATATTATCCAGGGACAGCGGCAGAGCAGCTGCGTACAGTTAGGTAATACCTGTGCTGCACCACAGGTTTGAAATTAGTCAAATTTCAGATTACAACCCTGAGACGCCAAGCGCTAAGTTGGAATGTGTCTATAGGATAATCCAAAAAGTAGTGCTTTAAAATGAGTAAATGGCAGAAATATAAGAACAGAGGTTAACAAACACTGAATAAAGAATTTCCACACTGTTGGGTGATTCCATAGCAAACTAAGTGAAGACTTTCCATGGAATGATAGGCATGGACTCATTTCTGTAGTGAGTCCATGAAAATTTATGGGAAGAAAGAGGAAGTATACATTACCTCTGAACAGTTTCTTTAAAAGCCCCTTAGGCTTCTTAGAGAGAAATGTGTTCATTCTTTGAAAAGTTTGGACGATTAGAATTTTGAATTCAGAATCAGAAAGAATGGAATATATTTACAATAGGAGACAAAAGGAAAAAGAGAAATTGATTTTAAGATAAATGCAAAGTAGGATAGAAAGATGGACACTCTCTAGCAAAATTTTGGTCAGTTAAACAAATGGGAGACTTGCTGTCAACAGCATAGATAATAACTTGGCATCTAGAAAAATGGAAAGGATGGTTAGCAGACGATAAGCAGATAAAAGATCTCAATGATGGTTGTAGCTGCATGTTTTGAATGAAGAGTTGAGCCTTTCATCCTTACTGGACCAGTAAAGAGGTCCTCAGCACCCACAGTGGGGATGGGAGCTTGGACTCTCACCCTAGCCAGCTGTGCTAAGCTCTTATCCCTTTCTGCTGGGGTGCCCTCAGAGAATGCCTCCCTGTGGGACAGGAATGTTATTACTGCCCAGCAGTAATGAGGCCATACCCTTCTGTGGTGTCCCTGTGGAGAGCATTCCCGGGGCGCTCCTTTTCCAGCCTGTCCAGGAGGTGTCACTGGAGGCCTAGTGGTACTGAAGTCCCCACTTTCACCCGTTATCCAGGAGAAACTCCCTCTGCAGAGTCAACAGAGGCCATGGAGGCCTCCAGGATTTCAACCCCGGCCTGACTGTAATGTGCTCGTAACCCTTCCCCACATCTCTGCCAGAGACATATTGGAATAAACCAGCTAAAACAGAAGGTATAAGGTCTAAGTCTCACAATCATCAATGTCCAGGTTTCAACAGAAAATCAGTCATCACACCAAGAATCAGGAAGATCAAAAAACAAATGAAAAAAGACGATCAGTAGATGTCAGCCTTACCCTCTAGACCCTGGCAACCACCAATCTGATCTGTTTCTATGAGTCCAATTCTTTTAGATTTCTCATATAAGTGAGATCACACAGTATTGTCTTTTTGTCTCACTTTTCTCACTTAGCATAATGCCTTCAAGCTTCATCCATCTTGTCACAAAAGGCAAGATTTCATCTTTTTTTATGGCTGAGTATTTCATTATATAGTTATATGTATGTATGTATATATATTATCTATACATATATATTTTCTTTATTTAATATTTATTTTTTTTAAAAGCACCAAAAATGAGGTATCTGCTGACTAGCAATCAGTACTATACAGTAATGCAATATACATACACGTATACACATATGCACTATTCTCTGTAACTTTCTGTAAGTATGTATGATGCTGGTTTAATTTGGCTAAGTTTTCTTTTCTTTCTTTCTTGTATACCACTTTCTGGGTGGTATACATTTTTGGATTATATATACCACCATTTTGTTAAAATGGTGAAGCAATGGTAGATGGTAATTTTTTTTTATATATAATTTGTTGGCAAAATAGAAAGTTGTCAATTCTTTATCAGTTTCCAAAAATGTGTTTCAAAATTTACCACTCCATAAGTTGCTAAAGTCCTGGAGTGCCATCTCTGTAGTTTCTGTCATACTGATGTAGATGGGAATGTATGTATAACGTCCAGCTCAGAGCTCTGCACAAAGTCATTATCATACACATATGGTTACTTAACAATCAAATGAATTTGTCTGAAAATGGTGGCTAATAATTCTAATACCAGAACAAGTTTCAAATATTTTGTAAGTAAGAGCCAGTCTTGCTTCCCCACTACCCAGTGTCACATCAATTATATATGGAATTGCATAATGTGTAATATTATATAATGAATTATGTAATAATTTTGTGATTACATATGCTGAGAATAATGTTCTGTGTAGTGAAGGAAATTCTAAACTCAGGGGCACGTGGGTGGTTCAGTCAGTTAAGCATCCAACTTCTGATTTCGTCTCAGGTCATGATCTCAGTGTCTATCTAGAATAGAGATAGAGCCGGCATGGAACTCAGGGCTCAGCAGGGAGTCTGCTTGAGATTCTCTCTCTCCCTCTCTCCCTTTGCCCCTCCCCACAACATTGCATGTGTGTGGGCATATGTGGTCTCTCTCTCTCTAAAAAATAATTTAAAAATTTAAAAATAAACTCTAATAATTTGTGTTACCTCACTATTCAACTCTAGTTCAACATTTAATCATCTCAATATTTTAATATCCCACTCAGTTCTTAGTATTAGCCTTTCTATGTGCACTGATAAAATGTATTTATCATATTTGTTATACTAAATGTATTTTATGTATTTCTTTATTGAAATTAAAATTTTTTACATGGATATTAAAAATTAACATGATATCAATAACTTAAAATACTAAGATATTACATAACTTATTTGCTATTTTGTCCATATTAAGAATTAACAAGGTAATTTGTTTTTATTAAACTAGTAAATATCTAGTATTTACTTTTTTTTCAGAGAAAGGTAACCAGTGGTCTATAATTTTCGAAATAGTTCACTATCACTTTTAATTTTGAAACCTAATGAATTAATAAACAATGCAGATTTAAAATTTCTTAATATGAATAACTAAATATAAAATGTTTCTTCTTTGGGGTGCTTGGGTGACTCAGTTAAAGGTCTGCCTTCAGCTCAGGTCATGATCCCGGGGTCCTGGGATCGAGCCCCTTGTCAGGCTATCTACTTAGTGGGGAGTCTGCTTGAGATTCTCTCTCCCTCTCCCTCTGCCCCGCCTGCTCTGCTTGTGCTCTCTCTCTCTCTCTCAAATAAATAAATAAAATCTTTTTTTAAAAAAAGGAAATGTTTCTTCTTTGATAAAAATCTCAATTGGGGGTGGCAGAATCTCATGTAATCTAATGGTACTTTCTCATAAATTCATAGTATCAAAGGTGTGCTATACTTGCACATTTTTTTATACTTGCACATTTTCTTTTTAAATTATCTCATTTGTTATGGCTTAATTTTATGTAACAGTTTTATATTTTGTTAATATTCACAACAGAATTTTACATTTTATTTTGCATTTTATATTTTACATTTTATGTATATAGAAAGATTTAAAGACATATTCTATTTTTTTTTAGAGATTTTATTTATTTATTTGACAGACAGAGATCAGAAGCAGGCAGAGAGAGAGGAAGGGAAGCAGGCTCCCTGTGGAGCAGAGAGCCCAATGCGGGACTCGATCCCAGGACCCTGGGATCATGACCTGAGCCAAAGGCAGAGGCTTTAACCCACTGAGCCACCTAGGCGCCCAGACATATTCTATTTTTTAATATTTGTTTTAGAGAGAGCGAGCAGGGGGAGGGTGCAGAGGGAGAGAGAGGACCCCTAGCAGATTGGGTGTTGAGCAGAGCCTGATGTGGGGTTTGATCTCATAACCCTGAGATCACGACCTGAGCCGAAATCAAGAATCAGTTGCTTAAGCGACTGTGCCACCCGGGTGCCCCTAAAGGATGTATTTTAAATTTATTCTTTCAGTATTCCACAAAGTATATCAGACCTGAGATTAGAATTAGGAATTACTAAAAATGTTAAAAGTTTTAACATTCTGAACTTAAAGGCCTCTATTAAATTCTTTACTTAAACAAAAGTTTAGACTTTTTTTCCTTATAATGTGATATTTTTAAAGTGACTTTTTCTAAGAATGCTATCTATAGTAGCTTGAAATAAAGTAAAGCTTTAATGATTATAAAATAATTATCTTCTTTGAATGTTGTATTAGTGAAGTTGCTGTTGTGCATCATTAAACCATTTGGTTTTTATCTTCCAGGATATTTCATATAAACTAAAACTTAAGAGAAGTCTTTTTACTGTGCATTTATGGTTATTATTCAAGATCTGATTTCTATTTTTTTTTTCTTTGAAGGTGAGAGGCCCTCCAGCTGCAGGAGCATTTAAAGAAAGACCAACCAAGCCCACAGCGTTTCGAAAATTTTATGAGCGAGGAGACTTCCCAATTGCCCTTGAGCATGATTCGAAAGGAAACAAAATAGCGTGGAAGGTAAGTCAGGGCACAGCCTGGAGAACCAGCTGGGCCGCTGGAGTGACATCTCCCAATGCCAAACAGACTTGGCCAAGTAAATAAACCAGAGTGATTTCTCGGGGAACGGAAGGTGGTGGGCAAGCTCTTAGAGAAAGCCCCCCTGTGCCGGCTGTCCACCTGGACTAACAATTAAATTACAGCCTGCAAAAAAGAAAATGACAGAGTTGCTTTCCTTCCGAGAATTGTCTGCTGCCCAGTTCGTCTCTATTTTTATGAGAACCTGGCAGTGGTGCCTGTTTCAGGCCGTCCATCAAATGATGGACCTGGTGGCTGGATACAGAGAGCAACAGCCACTTATCTCCCCCGAATTTCACCTTCCTGCAGGACACTTCCAAAGGGAAGCTTAATTACCCAAATGGATAGGTCAAGTTTGTCCCCTCCCTGGCAATGCAGAGTGGAATACAAAAGCAGGTTGCGTCTGGTGGTTGCTCACTCTCTCTCTCTCTCTGTCTGCGGCACGTGTCAGCGGTGGTGGCTGTCACCCCTGCCCGGCTAGAGGCTGACCTCCACGCTGAAACCATTAGGTTTTCCTGACCAAAGGTTAATTGGCTTCAAAAGAAATGTATTGCCTAATGACTCCATTCTAATGCGGCTGCGTTTCTTTCTAAAAGGCTCAGGGATGTTATCTGTAAAAACTTGCCAGTCTCTTCACCGGAGAAGGCTTTTACATTTAATTTGAAAAAAATGAATGCTGATCTGTAACCGGCTCCTGCTGTTTAATTATTTTTTGTTATCATGGACCTTGCTTTGGGTGATATTTACCAGCTAAAAGGGCTTCTCCGCCTAAGAGCGGCAGAGTGGCACCTGTGTATCACCGCAGGGTGAGGACCGTAAGAGGGGTTTGCCCAATGCCGTGGCACTGATGCCACTGACCCGCTCCCCGAGAAAGCCCACGGTGGTGTCTGAAGGTGAAGGTGGGAATGCTTTCCACGTCGCCTACGTTTACGTTACGCAATAAAATAAAATGGCCAAAGTAAAGAATTCATCAACGTGAGCACTTAAGTTCATCAAAATTGACCTTTTCCTTCCTTTATGGAAGTTAGGAGAATTGTTTGTATTATTTCCAGTATGTCTCTAAATGCTTTCACAGAATTATCAAAAATTCCTAAACCTTGAGGAGCCACAAGGTATTCAGTGACTGAACGTAGAATTACTACAGACTCTTTGGTAATGGAAATCTGAAGGTGTTCCTTTTATTAAATTCTGTCATGATGTTTTTAGGAGGATGAAGGACGGCACTATCTTGCTTTTAATCATTTCTATTAAAATGTGTATTTGTTATCTGACAATGTGCATACAATGAGGAAGAACTTACAGCAAGTATGAGTGATTCGGATATTTTAGTCTTGATGTATGTATATATTCCCAAAATTTTACTGTGATTTTTGTGTTTGTTTATGTTTGATTAGGTACATGATTAGGTACATTTTGTGTTTACTTGTCTGTATACTGGCTCCACAGGGCAACACAGTGGAAGTTTTTTAAAATCCCAGTCCTTTGGAGTAAAAGGATATGCTATAATTCTTTTTTAAAAAGTTAGTAGATTTTGGTATTTTAAGCAATAATAGTCCATGAAAATTATATCAATAAAAATTTTTTTTTTTTTTAATTTATTTGTCAGAGAGAGTGAGCACAGGCAGACAGAGAGGCAGGCAGAGGCAGAGAGAGAAGCAGGCTCCCTGCCGAGCAAGGAGCCCGATGCGGGACTCGATCCCAGGACGCTGGGATCATGACCTGAGCCGAAGGCAGCCGCTCAACCAACTGAGCCACCCAGGCGTCCCTATATCAATAAAAATTTTATAGATTTATTTTGACCTGATCAAATAGTCTTATGAGTAGCTTTTAGAATTGTTGAGAGACTAGGAACAAATTCATCTTGAAAAGAATGAAAACGTAGGATGAATCATTTTGCTTTATCTTTGATAATCCAACAATCGGAAGGGATATAAACTTCTTTTTTGTAGCTGTATTAGTTCTTTGAAGCTACTATTGACGACAGTACTGATTCAGCAAGCTAAAAAGTCTGAATAAAAAGGAAGGACTTTATTTGCTGCCAGTGGTAGAGTAATAGCATACATGTAAAGCAGCATCTTATCCCATCACCTGTAGGCGTCTGCCAACCACATTTCATTTGTACTACTCTAATATTGAAATGAAGATGTTAAAATTATTAAGGATAGGCTTGTAAACAGTCTCTCCATATATTCATATTTATTCCTTGGTGCATGTGCCCTGGGGACAGTCTGGTACTTGGTAGCCGTAGAGGTCTTATTTAGGACGCCGTTCCTAAGGAAGGGGCCGTGAATGTTGAAGGAAGCAAGGCTATACCCATCCCCCCCCCCACACACCCCATGAAACAAAAACAAAACAATCCATAACTCTGCACTGTCTCTCCTTCTGTGTGCGGACAGAGCACGGGTCTCCTTGTCACAGCTCAACACCCCCCTGCTGACAGCTCCCGAGTAACTCTCTTTCCCAGGAAAATACTGGTCCCTCTCCATACTGCTTGTGACACCCCTGGGACTTCAAGGGGTTCGTGAGTGCCTGAAACGGCATGCACAATTAAGTAGTAGGAAGTGGCCTGTCTTTTATCAGGGTCTCCTGTGACTCTGAAACCCTTAGGAGCTACTGTCCTGAAGCTGATGGAGGCCGTCCCAGCACCTGAGGCTCAGCTCGCCCATGAAGTTGCTGATCCTTGCTGCCCACGACCCCAAATTCCCTGTCTACCTGTTCTAGACTAGCCAACCCCATCATTGCCGTACTAGAAGTCACATATTTCTTGGAATAACAAAGGCGCTCCATGCTAACAATTTATAAATGACCAGATAAAGTCAGAAAGTAGAAGAATTAGATGTAGGTAAATGCCTTTGCACATTTAGATTTTTCACCCCGCATCCTGAACTGCCACCCTAGTTTAGTGCCCATGAAAATGGTTTTTTGTACCCCATGCCGGAACAATAAGGCAGACCAAACGTCATAACCTGTGTGGTTTGGTCTATTCCTTATGGGATCGCCAGAAATGAGAGTACTAATGCACCTTTCTGCAATGGTGAAAATGTTCTACATCTGCACTGTCTAATAATTACAACTGGCCATATGTGGCCATTAAGCCCTTGAAATGTCCCTAGTGAGGCTGAGAAACTAAATTTTTAATTTTAATTAATTTTAATTTAAATAGCCACATGGTTACCATATTAGGCAGTGCTACTCTCCACTAAGATAGCAGCAGTCCAAAATGAATGCCTGAACTTGCAGGCCAGATGAGGACTAGAGCTCTGTGCAGATTACTACGAAATGAGAAAACAGGACTGGTGCATGCATTTTTTGGTCACGGCTGTCTATGCTTATCAAATATTCCTTGGTAAACATAAAAAAGGTTTTGCAAAATTTTTGTAGTGAATGTTTTTCCATATACTGATCAGTGGCAAGTTAATTATCTTAAAAATGAATAGATCTGATCTGGAATGTGAAATCTACCAGGCAAGCTCTGGTATACTTTTTAAAAAATTTTAAATATACATTTTCTAAATACAGCTAAAGAATGATTAATTATTAATGGCTAAAGACATTAAGAACATAATAACGACTTAAGCAAAAATGTTTAAATCTGTTTCTTTTTTTCTGCATTCTCCTTGACTCTACCAACACCCAGGACACATGACTTTATTCTATGGCTGTTATCTTCAGTATCCAGAGTGTAAGCAACAGAAGTGAATGTTAGCTATTTTTGCTAAACATTCTGGATAAGTTACAAAGCAGATAATCAGCATCAACAAAGGACATTCTAAATTGTGTTTGAGTTTCCACATCTTAAATTTCCACATGGGAGTAGAAGAGTTTACTGTGGACTGTCCTCTCAAGTGCACCACCCCGTTTCCTCCATCCCAGCTTCCTCTCTCCCTGCTCCCGCACCCTTCAGGTTTCCTCAGGAGTTATCCCCTCCTCCTCCGACCGCCCCCTTCCTTGCCCTCTTCCCCCTTCCTTCCCTGTTCCCCCTCCTCTTCTTTCCCCTTCTACTTCTTCCTCTTCCTCCTCCTACCTCTTCCTCTTCCTCCCCTTTCCCTTCCCTCTTTTCCTTCTTCCTTTCCTTTTTCGTTTGTTACTTCCTGGAATGTACATTTTTGCCTCTAGCATTCCCATGGTCAGTTTTGGAGAAGGAACAGGAGCCCATTCTAATTCCCTATTTTGGGGCAGGAATCTGAAGTCCTCAGGAGTAGTAACCCGAGTGAGGTGAAATGATAATTGTTATTTATACACGTAACGGGGAGCAGAAATATAAACCATAGGTAACACATGAAATTCACTGTCTTACAAACTCTGATCCCAAACCATCATTTTAAAATAGTAGGGCAATGCAAGTTACCTTAAAATAGTCACTTTTATATAGACCTTGGCAGAAGGAGTTGGAGAAAAATGTTGGAGTTTGTTTGTTTGTTTTGTAGTCTTTTTTTTTTAATTTATTTAAGCATTTTTAAAAATTTAAACATACAATGTAACCCCCCCACCCTGGAGTTTGTTTTTTAAATGAACTATATGGAATTATAAACCATTTATCTATTTTGGTGAGCTACAACTACACTAAGGTGTCTCCAAGTTTCTTCACTTTATAGGCATTTTGACAGTGTAGATACTGATAGAAATCACCTTTCTCCACCTGTCCATGATTCCATGCTTTATGACAAAATGTGGCATATTCTGAGTCTTGTTTTCACTAAATTTCTAATGAACATGCCTAAAGATGTTCCAGGTATTAGATAGATTTGGATAAGAAATAAATTTGTTGCCAAATCAGGATATAATAGAAACCCTTTATAAAAATGCAGCTCAGAGAACGAACATCCAGATTGTCTTCAATAGGGAGAAGCTCAAAATGGGCTTTGTCAGCAACATGTAATCCCTCATATGGCAAGGTTGTCACAGGCATTGTTCAAAGTGGCATCGCCGTGCGGGGCATTTCTGCATTCCTGTTTTCTCATCCCTTATTGAATATGTATACAAATGATCCTAGTGACCTGTTATTCTGAAGTAAAGTTAACAAAGTGAACACTGATGGACATTGGCAGGCACAGGTGACAGTGGACTTAGTAGCCTCTACTCACCACCCACAATGTGATCTTCCTCATGGGCCTTTTGGAGACACATACGATGTCATGAAAGCATCCTTCCCATGAGGTTAATGTATTCATTCTTGTAGTTACGTCGGTCAAAACTTAGATCACACAACTTTGTTTTCCTATTAAAAAGTGACTTCATAAACTAACATTAATTAGGTAACTAAAAACACATTTTTAACATTTTTTAAATAACGAATTATATATTTGTATAAAAAAGTGTAAAATAGAGAAAGCATATAATAAGAAAAGTGAAAGAAAATGAAAAGCAAATAGGGGCCTCTAGTGGAGCCGATGTTAGGATTAATAAAAATGACATATTCCGAAGTCTTCTGAGGGAAGAACCTCTGTATCTCGGGTTCATTTGCTCATTTATCTCAGCACTGGGAACTGTGTCTGGCGCAGAGTGGACGCCCAGTGATACACACAGAATGAGTGGAAAGCGTTCTAGGGTTCTAGATTGGTTATCTCCAGGTCTTACTTCTCTCGACATTGTTTCATGACGTGTCTCTCACTCTGTGGGCATTACTGTCTTCATCTGTAAGTGAGAACCATGGTCTGGGTGGTTGGTATGGCCGCTTTTCAATTATGGGAACTCTAAGAAATTACCTTTCACAATTATAAAATAACTATAATTTGTGATGTCCATGAACTATTTCAGGGAATAAGCATTGCCTAGAAATTCCAGTAAATTTTAATGCATGGTCCAGAGTTAAATGCACTGGTTTCGGTGGGTTGGACTTTTTCATGAAAATGCTCCTTTGATTTTATGTAAATGCTTTCCCAGTGAACTTATTTTTAAAATTTCTTAAATTTCAAAAGGGCAAGCTTTTACTTTTCTAAATGACTACATATATGTCCAGTTTGAACATCCAAGTAAAGAAAGTGCTGTGCATAAATGAATACTCAAATTCTTTTTTTTTTTTTTTTCAAATTTATTTTTAAAGTTTCTGATGGCAGTGGCCAGACTACACCCTCAATTCTAGGTTGACTCCTTCTTTGCTAATACTTGGTCATGATTCTTTAGAATTTCTTCTCGGTATGTTCTTTTTATCGGTTCTTTTCAGTCCTTAACAGCATTGGTATTCATGAACTATAAAAAGCTCTGTCAATGTGACTGTTTTCATTGACATAACTAATAATTTCCTAGTAGGAAAAACAGTTATTGAATATAATTATTATTAAAATCATGCACTAATTTTCTTACAATTAAAATCAGCCCCAAACCATGGTAGCTCATTATCTGTAAATAGTACTGCATTTTAAAGTAAGTCACTCCGCGATATGATATCTGATCCATTAGTCCTCATTACATTGTTCTCAAAATTCTATACTTTTGATTAATCATTAGTCCTTTGGTGCCTTCAATTTCCTAATGTTTCAGCTTCTTAAGGACTAAAAAAAGATTGATGTTCTATCTATAGCGACCCTCTACCCCAGGTAAAACCAATGTTGATTTTTCAAATCTTGTAGGCAAATTTATTTGAGAGTTGCATAATTTATTTCACATGACGAAGAATGAATGTTCTTTTGGAATTTTCCTGGGCTTCTGTGTCTTTTGATAACTGCCAAAGCTTGAGTTTGGATAGCAGGCCTTAGTAGAATTTGTAAGGCAAATTTTACAAAAGAAGTGACAATTTACCTGATTTTTGTACAAGAGAGCTGCCGCGTTTCCCCTATTAATTCCTCTGTGATTAATTAATAGACAGAGCTTATTCTAGAGGTCTTGAAAAAAAAATAATCCTCTGGCAATTACCGTGCTGGTCTCTGTTTTTTGGAGGAGGGGATGGCATGCACAATTAATGCCATTCTTTTATTTGATGTAAATTGCTATGTCTTAAAAGTGTACAGCACGAAAACCAGCCATGTATCAGAAATAACTTTAATTTAAATTGGTTAGATGACCTCTGAAAGCTAGATGAAAGATTTTCTGCTGAATGGGCTGGTGTTCCCTGCTGCCTATATAATTTATGTGAGAAATTAGTGCGAATGGTTCACTTTTATGGAGCAGTGCTGCTTGTAGCAAGCCTGCAGAAACAATTTTCCCCCAAGCCTCCATCTGTTCTTCAAACTAGGGCATATGCCATCTCATCGAGCTTGAAAGTCAACTGATTTATAACTCCTGGAAAGTGCAGAGATTGGAAAGAAAGGTCGACCGCAGCTCTGTGACAGTGATTTGGTAGGCACCACTGAAGACAATTCTCATTACCAGGGGCCCAAGGGAAACAAGCCATGTTGTAAGTTTCAGATCTCCGTGGACCGACAACAGCAAGAGAAACAAATCACTCCTGCTTTTTACATTCAACGACCCCTGTTGAAATGTAGGGGCAGTCTTGGTGGTGTAAGGGTGTCCCAGCTGGGACACTGTGGTGTCACTTACTCTCCCACGAAGACCTGGGCTGGTTTCCACCCTCTCCGTGATCCCTGCTGCCTGCCCTTTCAGGAGTATCAGGACGCAAATCTTTAAGCTAACAATGAGTGTTGCTGCTTGTTAGAAAGTTCCATTTGGGGACACACACTGGACTTTGATGATTTTTCTGCATCTGCCTACAGGGCGAATCTCCAGTTCTGTTCCAATTAGTAATTTAATGAATGGCTCCCACTCTGTCTTATCTCTTGTCACACATCCTTTTTCTTTATTGAAGCACTTTTGAGATCAGAAGTTCCTTGACAGATGACACATGGAATCAGATTGATGGTATGATAGTAACAAAAAAAAATCAATGTTTGTTGGATGCTTTTATTTAGAGTGGTCAAAGTGTGTCTCTGCATCTGAGGCTTCCAGATATTGAGTGAATTTTCAGCGCCCTGTAGTTGTATTAAAGTTTCTCCTTTTCTTTCAGGTAAAATCTGTATAAAGTGTTACTGAATACGGATACCAGTTTTAATCCATATTGGAGGCAGTAATTTAATTTAATTTAATTTTTTACTTTTATTTTTTTAAGATTTTATTTATGTATTTGACAGACAGAGATCACAAGTAGGCAGAGAGGCAGGCAGAGAGAGAGGAGGAAGCAGGCTCCCTGCTGAGCAGAGAGCCCGATGCAGGGCTCGATCCCAGGACCCTGAGATCATGACCTGAGCCAAAGGCAGAGGCTTTAACCCACTGAGCCACCCAGGCGCCCCTGGAGGCAGTAATTTTAGGAAATACATTTTACTTTTATCAAAAAAGTTATCCTGACCTTGAAAGTTATATGCAAAAATCAGTACTAATAGGATAATCGGTTGATCGTGTAAAAAAAAAATCATCTTTATCATTACCCATGGAGTTCTATTCTCAATATGAAATATATATAGTTATCTTATAAAATAAGAAAATATTGAGAAGTAGAAAGAATAAGTAAATCACCCACCATCCCACCATTCACTGCATGCAACTGTTCACATTTTTTAAAGTATTTCTCTTATCTTTCTTTTTTGCCTAATTGAGGTCATAGTATATACAGTACCTCATAAAAACTATTTGTCATCATATGGCATATAAAAATGGGATGCACTTATTCTTAGATTTTTCTGATTTTTTTCATACTTTAAAAGTAATAGACGATTATTTTAGGGAATTTGGAAAGTAGATAAAATGTACACAGAAGACAGCATTTATGCTGAGATAACTTAGTAAGTGATGTTCCAGTTCAGTCCTTCTACATGGATACTTTTAGCTTTGTTGAAATTCTGGTTCATAGGGTGATTTTTAAGGGACCCGGGGGAACGTTCAAGGACCTAATTAGGAGAGGAGATTAATAATGGACGTAGCTGCCACGGGAGTATTAATAATTAATAGTTCTCTCCAGTACAACCACAGCAACAACAACAAAACCACAGTTGAAGATGCATTTTTAAATTCCCAGTGGTCATTGCTTGGGCAGCGGCACATGTGGCATCTCCTTTAGCAATTCTTACACCGCAGTGACACACGGAAGTGTGTTTGTCATTGGGAACATGTGGTTAGTACATTTTTGGAGAAGAGAAACAAATGTTAAGAAAAATTTTTATTAACTATGAAATACATTTCTTGCTATTGGACAAGGTGTAAAAATGGACAAAGGTGGTTGACAAAATCATTATAAAACCACTCTCTGCTCCCGATCTAAGACATACTCCTTACAACAACAAAAAATCTTGCAGAATTTCCAAAATTGCATTCCAGTCTGAACAAGGGAAAACACATAAAACTTTGAAGCCATGTATTTCCACTCTTTGAGTCCTTACTTAGATTCATCTTTCTCTGCTCATGTGTATCATGTATATCTTTAACCAATTTTATAAAAAGCAGTACATGGGTTGAGATTTCCAAATCCTTGAATATCTTGAAAATATAATTTTTCAACTTTCATACATGCAACACAGTTTGCTTCATATTAATATTCTTAAATTAACAACTGTTCCTCTCCGTACCTCTGAAAAATGTAATATCATTATATTCTAACATGTGATTACTGAGAAATTAAAACCAGTCTGATTTTTTATTCCCTTGATCTGTTTTGGTTTGCTTGTTTATTTTGTTTGGCAACCTGGGTAATTGCACTATTTTTGTATGATTAAAAGTTGCTTGCATGTGTATATTTAACGTTCAGTGATTCTTTCTTTAATATAGTGAGCTTATTTTGTCTACTTACTTGAAATTTTTTCTCAAGTGAGGAAAGTCTTTTTTTTCCTGTGATGTCATAGTTACAGCTTTTCTCTTTTCTTTCTTAAAACAAATACATGAAGAGTGTGAACATATTTTATCCTGTCATTCCTATCATTGTCTCCCTCAATATTTTCATCTCTTTATTCACTTTTTAAAAACTTTTATGAAAGCTTTCTTATATTTTCTGTTTTCTTTAGTATCAGTCTGTCTATCACTGCCTCAAGTTCAAATTTGACTTCCACTGCTATATTTAGTCCTGTAAATCTCTATATTGCTCATTTCTGCATTCATATCATTACACATATTGGCTTCAGAATCATTGTACAAGCAAGTTTATCATGGATACTGTTCTGATTTATTCTTATTTTGTAACCTGGATTAGCAGAAATAAAAAATATGGGCCAACCACAACCCCACAACCTAAGGCAGCCTCTACTAGTTTGTTAGTGTGAACTCTTCATACCTTCTTTCTCTGCATTCGCAAATCTGTGTACATATGCAAATTTTTACAAAACATTTTACTCATACTTCATAACTTTTTCCATTAATTACAAGTCATAGCCATCTTTCCACAACAGTGAATGTGCACCTTAAAAATCATTTTGGGAATCTTGAGAGTACTCTACAACTTAACCAATTCCCTATTAATGTTTTTCTTAGATAGTAATGCTTTTTGCCAGTCTTTCGCTAATATAACCAATACTGTTACCAACATCATTGTACATTTTGTATATATTGTGTCTTGCAAACATGTCTATTATTTTCTAAGGGTAAAATCTCATTTTTTTTTTTTACCTTGGCCTATTCTTAACAAATGGATTTCTGCTTTTCTTCTATAAAGAGGTTTGGCTTTGTGAACCTTTGAGCATGCCCATTTCTAAAAATCACTGATTTCTGCAGTAATGAATTTAAAGGGGCTTGCTTCCTCACCATCTAAATCTATAAGACCATATTCCATTTCGTTTTTTGCAAGATTCATATATTACTGTTTATTTATCTTGAATTTTACCTCAATGTAGAATTTGTGTTTGCTAAAACATAGAGCACATGGTTGTCCTTGACCTCATTCACTCTGCTTGGAGACTGGAGAGCTCTCCTTATCAGCATGACTTAGGGAAACTGCCCAGCTCCTAGCCAATACCGTATGTGGTATAAACATGCTTCCTCTTGTCCCATTCTGTTGGCCTTACTGGGATTCTCTGTGACTTCTGACAGTAAGACAAATGGATTAGGTAAACACAGGTAAACACGTACAGTCCTAAAAATGCACATGCACCCAGCTGTGTTTTCCTCTGCCCTTACCTGCAGCATTTTGCTTGTGGGGCACACTGCTTTCCAGGGTGCAGTGCAGTGTGTGACCAGGAGTCTCTGTCCCTTCTTCCTGTTCACAGGTTTTCTGAGAGTTGGCCGCCAAAGGCTTAGCAACGATATTGACAGAGATGAGGATGGAAGTGGATAGCTTTGCCTTTGTCTTGAGAAGCAGCTACTTCAGAGCAGCAGGATGGTGCCTGAGTCCATGCCCACCCCCAGCTGAGTTTGTTGCCATCTTACCTTTCTCAGGGGACAGAAAGTGTAGGAGGGGTGAAAAAAACCACCTAGCAACTGGTTGCAAAACATGAATTGACCATGAATCGTGGTTTTTCGGTTCAGTTCCATTGGCCTCATTGTATGTAGAAACTCCTTTTATTTCCACCTGTGTATTCATTATAATACCTGGTTTCAGTTTGCATGTTGAGTTTTTCTCCTTGTCCGTATCTTCATAGGTGGTTTTGTGACGCGCTGGGAGATACTGTGTCAGATACTCTTGTCCAGATGCTCTTTAAAACAGCCAAGTCCAATTTAGTTCTGTCCATCATGGGACTATATTCCATTACAGAGAAGTAATGTGATCTCATCAGCGCTGAGGCAACAGTGACTCATCTATTCATAAAAGAATTGAGTAGCTATAATGGGTAAGACTCGGCAGTGAGCTCTGTAGCCCAGCTGATGGGGGTTCTGGGCTAGAGTAGATCATTGTTTGATGAAGAAACTTAAAAGTGCACAAAGAGCACATATCGAATCTTAAACCAAATCACTTCCTCTTGAGTAGTTCATAAATTTGTAATTCCTTATTCAGTATGTGTTCAATGTTTGCTGCTTTAATGATATGGTTCAAATAATTTCTGTAAACAAATTCTTAAAATTGAGAGACTCTACGAAGTTTTTACTAGTTCATAAACTTGTATATATTTCAAGGAATGCAGTTTGCTGACACAGGTTTTTTTCCTCCCGCTTCACTCTATTTATTACTATATAAACAAATAGCAATTTTTACCTTGAAAACGACCATGAGGTGATCAATCCACATTCTTATGTGTCTACATATTGTGGCAATCCCAGGTATCACTGAGACATCCCTGACTTCAAAATTCTACACTTATTTTGAAACATACACTATTTTTCATGTTTTTACCTAGATGTGAATTTTAAAGATTTATCCTGTTTGAGATTCAGTCTAGAATTGGTGTTTGCTTCAAAATCATCATACAAGTTTTAAATTTGAAGACACTGGAGTCCCTTTTAAGTACAAGTTGGACTTTGTTCGTGGTTCCTTTCATATCTCTTAATCTCATTTTTCTTACTTCCATCTCTTTAATCTACTTGTTTCATTCTAGACTAATTCCTCAAATCTGTCTTCCAATTTAATAATTCTCTTTCTTCAGCCTAGTTTAATGTGCTGCTTAACCTGTGTGTTGAATTTTATTTTTTAATTCGGTTTCAGTGAATATCAGTTCTAGAATTTTTTTTCTTTCCTTAAAAGATTTGTTCTTTCATTATGTCTTTTCCTTGCTTTATGGTTTCTCTTATTGTCCTTATCAGGTTATATATTTTAAATATATTCATTTAAAGTTTCTTTCACATTCATCTATTATCTGTAGTTCCCAGGATGTGAGTTTGAATCTGCCACTTTCTCTTACTCTCAGCTGATATGTTACTGGGAGCTTCCCTTTTGTGCAACGTACCTTCCCTGGGACTCCCTCATGTCCTGGGATGGAGAGGCATCCCTGCAGTGTGCTCTCAAGTGTGTTTCTCCCCAGGCATAGGTTCTGACTTAACTTATGTGAACCAGGTTCCAGGTTTCTTCACCAGCCTCCCACTCATCACGTGAGATTTGAGTTTTTTCTTCATTTCTGGGAACTTGGTATTTGCCTTTCTTTCTTTTGGGAATGGCTATATATTTTGTAACTTTTCTTCCAGCATTTTTCATTTGTATTAGCTTTTTCAGTTGTATTAGCCAGAGGCCTTATGATAGGGTTGCTTTTTCCATCAGCTTACTATCTTGCCTTTGCTACAGAGGAAGAACTATCTTGAGATACAGACTTTTTTTTTTTTTTTTAAAGATTTTATTTATTTACTTGACAGAGATCGCCAGTAGGCAGAGAGGCAGGCAGGTGGGGGCGGGGAGCAGGCTCCCTTCCAAGCAGAGAGCCTGATGCAGGGCTCGATCCTAGGATGCTGGGACCATGACCTGAGCATAAGGCAGAGACTTTAACCCACTGAGCCACTCAGGCACCCAATACAAACTTTCTTTATTGTAAGAACAAATCTAAAATTTTTTCATGTAAATAAATGGGTGAAATAAAATACTCTTTGTATTTCTCATGGAAACCCTTGTATTCAAGTGAATGTTAACAGCTAATGTGTATTGCATGATTTTATGTATATGTATGTGTCTCTGTGTGTGTATACTCACACACAGATATCTATTAAATCTCTTTTGAAGGTATTAAAGCTTGGGCTTGGAAAAATGACAGGGAGAAGACTTGTAAAGATTCTGTGCCAGGATTCTCATGCTTGTATATAACGTAGGGGAGTGTGTACGTGTGTGTGTGTATACAGTCATCTTGTCCTATTTCAGTACTGGAGTTAAGATTTCAGTTTTCATTTTGTAAAATTTAACCCAGCAAATTAAGGTGAGTAGAGTGACACTAAGAAGACCTTTATCTTTTCACTATTCCTGTCTAGGAATAGTGAATTCCTTGAGAAGCATTAACCCATCAATTGGAAAAGATTTTTTTTTTTAAGATTTTATTTATTTATTTGACAGAGAGAGGTCACAAGTAGGCAGACAGGCAGGCACAGAGAGAGGGGTAAGCAGGCTCCCTGCCAAGCAGAGAGCCTGATGTGGGGCTCGATCCCAGGACCCTGAGATCATGACCTGAGCCGAAGGCAGAGGCTTTAACCCACTGAGCCACCCAGGCGCCCCGGAAAAGATTTTTTAAATGCTTCCCATGTAAGCAGTAAGTTGTATAAAATTTTACTAAACCTCATTAAGCATTTTTTTAAAAATCAGTAAGGTTTTAAATGTATTAAAGAGAATTTAATTGTTATAAATCTTTCTTCACAGACATACTGACTTTAGATTTATTATTCGTTTCTCTTTCTGAAGTGTTGCTTGGGGAGGGAAGTATTTGTGTGTGCACAGAAGAGACTGCTCTTTAGCATACATTTTTCCTTTCTCTCTCTCTTTTTTTTTTTATTTTTTAAAGATTTTATTTATTTATTTAACACAGAGAGATCAAGATCACAAGTAGGCAGAGAGGCAGGCAGAGAGAGAGGAGGAAGCAGGCTCCCTGCTGAGCAGAGAGCCCGATGTGGGGCTCCATCCCAGGACCCTGGGATCATGACCTGAGCTAAAGGCAGAGGCTTTAACCCACTGAGCCACCCAGGCGCCCCTCTCTTTATATTTTTTTAAAATGCAATACGAGACATGCTAGTGTATTAGACCGGCAATATTAAAACCACACGTCAAAAAACTCAAGTTAAGACTTTTATAATTCTATTTGGGAATCTCCAGCTCACTCTGCCTGTGTGGGTTATAATTTTAACACTTCATTATTGTAACTTATTACATTTAATAAACTAACAATTGGGACTAGCTTCAAATCTAAGAAGCAATTTAGGAGATGGTTCATTTCATGAGGAAGAAATGTAAACTCTCATGGTTGAGACTGTACGACTGGGGAGATGGAAGGAAGACTGAGGGCAAATGCATCAGTCAGTTGTAATTTCCCCAGTAATATTTTTGTCTGGTCAAAAATACTAGAATTTAGGTTATTTTGCAGAAATAACGAGCTTTAAATCCAATGAATATATCCTCCACAGAATATGGTAGTGTTGTGAAAAGCTTTTTTGGTAAGACATTTGCCTGTTATTAATGTAAAGCATCACTATTTGGCATCTTCTTTTTTTAAAAAATTTATTTATTTGAGAAAGAATGAGTAGAGGGAGAGGGGCTGAGAGAGAGGGAAAAGCAGACTCCCCACTGAGCAGGGAACGTGAGGTAGGGCTCACCCCCAGGACCCTGGGATCATGACCTGAGCCGAAGGCAGACACTTAACTGACTGAGCCCCCCAGGCACCCCACTATTTGGCTTCTTAAACAGTCACTTCAGTTTTTCTCATCAGTTGCTGTCTTGCACTTTATAAATCAGAAACCTTTGCATGGGTGGATTCCCAAATATGCCATCTTGTTTCTTCCCTCTTAATCTTTACTCATGGTTTAGTACATTTCCTGGGAAACCCAGCACAACCCATTGCTAGTCTCAATGCTGAGAAGTATAGACATCTATCTTCAGGTCTCCGCTGAAGGATTCTGGAAGGACCCCGGCAGGCTGTTATCTAACTTTCCCTTACCATAGCCCTGATTTGTCATGAATAAATATTTTAAAGCTGATGTTTCAAGTACTTTATTAAAATGTTATATTTTCACATTTTATATATTCCATTTGCTTAGCACAATAGCAATTTGAATTGTCACCTATTCCAGAGCCAAGAGTAAGATGGTTATCTTAGACATATTTTTAATTTTTTTTAAGCTCCATAAATCTTTTGGTAGCTGTTTATTTGTATGATTCCTTATAGAATGTTGTCTATAGTCCTTTGAGGACCTTTGTAGTATCGGCTCACTGAGTATTACTAATTGCTGATAAATAGAATCTGTTCATTTAAACTCTAGTGGTCTGGTCATATTGTAACTGTGCTCTGGTGTGTGTGTTGTTTTTAACCGCATATCATTTAATCAATGTCCGTGTAACTTAATAAGAAGCATCCAGTCATTCAACAGACATCACCTGAATTCCTACTATGTGCCAGGCACTGTTCTAGATTCTGGAAATACAACCATGAAAGAAACAAATTCCCTGTCCTCCTGGTGTTTCCTTTATAGAGGAAGAAAACAAGCAGTCAAATAAGTAAATATAAAGACTGTTAAATGGTGATATTACAAAGAAAAATAAAACAGGGTGATAAAGATAGTCATGGGAAGGTTGGGTACAGTTTTATGGGGTAATCAGAGGAAGTCCCTTTATTTTAATAAAGTGACATTTAATCAGAGGCCATTTGGTAGTATTGTTTAAATTCTCAGAAAAATACTTGAGGATTTCCCCTTTTTATTTTTTATTTTTTTTATTTTTTTTTAAGATTTTATTTATTTGACACAGAGAGAAATCACAAGTAGGCAGAGAGGCAGGCAGAGAGAGAGGGGGAAGCAGGCTCCCTCCTGAGCAGAGAGCCCGATGCTGGGCTTGATCCCAGGACCCCAGGACCCCGGGACCCCGGGATCATGACCTGAGCCAAAGGCAGAGGCTTAACCCACTAAGCCACCCAGGCACCCCAAGGATTTCCCCTTTTTAAAATGTGGTGATGCCAAAAAGATGAACATGTTAAAGAGAAAATGTGGTAAAAACAACCAAATGAATTGTGTTCTTTCAGGACACATTAGTTACTGAAAATCAGTGTCAAAGTTATAACCCAGCACTAATGAATTAACAAATTATATTTTAATTAAGTTCTTATTCTACTTAAAGGCTAATTAAGGGATCATGAATGACTGTGTTTTGTATATTTCAACATAAATATTTTATGAGCATATGCAAATATATATTTCCTTTGTGAAAAGTATTCTATACATTTCAAATGTAAGGAAGCCTAGATAACCAACCAAATCCACTTTTATGTCCCTTTTCTCTTTTCTTTTAAAAATAAAATCATCACAAGTAAGCAGACTTAGAAAAAGACACAAGAAATAATGTGACACACATGAGCAGACACAGCTGGGTACAGAAGTGTCATATCTATCTTGTCTTTATGTGGGTCACACAAAATAGGAGCTTCCACTTCAGGCAAAGCCTGGCCTACGGGGAAGACTGGCTTATATGCTTTGGAGACACAATCTGATAAATTTATCGCATAATATCTTTTTTTTGTATAAACATACCAGATTTTTACTATGATGGTTACATGATATACTGTTATATCTCAGAAATTAATGGAGTTAAATGAAAGGAGATTAAGTTGAGCATTACATACATGCGATCTCCATTTGTTTGTTCTGAGCATTCTTTCATCCATCACACACTGGCTGGTTGCAATTTATTAGGTGCACCAGACGTCATTTGTGATAGAGGTTTTTGTACAGTGTGAGCAATTAGTCATAAGTAAAATGAAGTAAAAAGTAACTTAAAATAATGCGAAATCTCCTGTATTTTAGAAACCATAAATCTAAGTGCCTGCCCCACTCTGAGCCAAAAAAGTAGTACAGAAAATGTGCTTGAGAAATCAGTTGGATATCAAGATTATTATAACAAACATCTAAATTCTGTGTAATTAATAAATATACATTTGTATTATTTATTTTGCTTTATGAAATTATTTTACCAGAACAAAAGTGTTCATCTATTTCTTAATATAAATCTGATGAGAGTTGTATAGCAGATGGAGTGTCAGTATATTTAAACTATTTTTTATTGTTAGAGTAACAGAATACTTAAAGGATATTTAAATAAGTAACTGCAGCATTTTTTTTTTAAGATTTTATTTATTTATTTGACAGGGAGAGACCACAAGTAGGCAGAGAGGCAGGCAGAGAGAGAGGGGGAAGCAGGCTCCCTGCTGGGCAGAGATCCCGATGCGGGGCTTGATCTCAGGACCCTGAGATCATGACCTGAGCTGAAGGCAGAGGCTTTAACTCATTGAGCCACCCAGGCGCCCCTGCAGCATATTTTTGAAAGGAAATATAACTAAGTCTGGATTCTGACATGAAAAGCCATCATTGTCACCTAAGCCATATTTTGGACCTCAGATTCTCTCTTTTTTTTCATTTTTATTTATTCAAATAGATATTTACAAAATCAATATAGTATGGGATGCTAAAAAAAGAAGGGGGGAAGTGTGCTCATGTTATTTCTGTGACAACAGGAAGCATAATGAAATCTGCTTTCAGAATGCTGTCATGGCTCCTAGCTGATGGATTTAACATCAGTGGACTGCTTTATTCTCTCCTCCCACCTCCATGCCCCCATCCCCTACTGCAGATCAGAACCACTTTCTGGTTTGACTGGACTACTTTTGATGAATTAAGCCAAAAGCAAAATTAGAGGAGCCCAAGTTTGTGTGCCTGGATGATCTGGGATTAAAATTTTGCATGTCCATAGGTCCATGGAGGTTTCATTGAGCTTCAGGTGGCCAGACAGATGGAGTCACTGGCAGGTTTAAAGTTTATTTTACCATGATTGTCACTACCTGTGACCCTGGCCTGTCCTTAGCCATCCAGCCACCTGGCTCCAAGGACTTAAGCCCAGAGCCATCCCTGGCCTTCACCAGGAATACTCTTTTCCCAGCTCTTAGCCAAGTTCAGTCCTTCAGGTCTGCAGTCTAGCACATCAAAGCAGCCGTCATGGCCATTCTCTATGAAATGGCACCCATCCCTGTCCTCATGCCCCAGGAACATGGTATTTCTGCCGAGCTCAATACCATGCCTGTCTCGGGCAAAACAGTGAACCAAGAAAAGCCTTCTTGTTAGTGGATCTCAGTGCCCTCCAGGAGGAGCTCCACATTTCTTTAGACGGGAAGGGTTAAAGAATGCTCGTCTGCATGGTAGTGTGAGAACAGGGCAGAGGGTAGGGCGCTTACAAGCACATTGTTCTTCTGGTGGCTTCTGTGGGGCAGGGCGGCTCAGAAGATGAGCCTGGGGAGAGAGAAATCAAACCACTCAAAATATCTCTTCTAGAGGCCACTTGGCATCTTCTTACTGTCCGTATTTCTGACATACACATTGTCAGTTCTCCTTTATTTATTCATCAGTTTACTTGTTTATTCAAGAAATATTCATGAGCACCTTTGTTGCC
>RCUC01130243.1:0-12690 GCA_003697995.1 Taxidea taxus jeffersonii | reverse complement strand
AAAAAAAAAAAAAAAAGAAACACTTAACACAGTGCCTGGCCCTACTCACCTCTCAATTCATGTTAGTTGTTACCCTTATTCCAATTTTGTCTTATGTGTAAGCATTTGCTCAGATGGGTTCTGTGCTATAAACTACAGGACCCTAATGGGAAGGGCAAGGTGGTTGAGCATCTTTCTCTCTAACACATCTGCAATTTTTCCTACTTTGTGGGAGACTGAGCTGGAAGTACAGGTTTCTAGGATCAGAGACAGCATGGGTAGAGGAAAGAGCCCTGGAAGTAGCAGTCAAGGTTAGTTTAGTTCAACGCATATTTATTGAGCACCATCTGTATATACCAGATGCTAGAGAAACAAAGGAGTGTGAGAGTGGACCCCTGCCCTCTAGGAACTTACACTTCTGCAAGGATGGTGAACAAGTAAACAAATAAAGCAGGACACGTGCAATGATAAGAGTATAAACAGGGAGCAGGAGGGCCGCAGACCTGAGTTCTAGCTCTGCCACTAGCTGTGTGACCCTGGAGGTGTTACTTAACCTCTCTGGGCCTCGTGGGTAGTGAGAATGGAGTAGATAATTTCTAGCCCCTGAAAACCTAACCCATACAATTCTCAAAACACTGTGAGGGAGACAGGGCAGGTGCGATTTCTGCTTTGGAGAGGTGAAGCCTGAGATCAGAGAGGCTTAGCAACACGGCCCAAGCTCCACGCCTCCTGATCGGTAGAGGCAGCCCCAGACTAGTCTCAGGCAAGTCTCAGGAGCCAGACCCAGCATGTGTCCACTCCCGGCTGCCCCTCCAGAGAGCGGGGATCTCTGACGAAGGTGGCAGGAGGCTTTCCAGATGCCCCCACCTTGAGTCCCATATGCTACAGACCGAGAAGAGAGAAAAGGCAGGTCCCTCGCCCACCTCCACCCCCTCCTGGTGTGAGCACTCAGCAGACAGTGGGCCTTTCTGAAAACCAGGTCACGTTTTACAGAATGACGCAGTGACATTAGCACAGTTATCCTGGCGGGCCCGGAACCTTCAGCGGCCAAGCCCAGTCAGCCTGGTTTCCACTCAGCCATGCCCCCATCGCCGCCCCTGTGCGTGATGTGAAGGACATTTTGGAGGCTGAGGCAGCTCTCTCCCTCACTGTACTGCGCCACCCCCCACTCCTCAGCCCAGGCAGGACGCACGCTGAGGGAATTTGAGTGAGCTCATTTAACTGAAGCTGAGCACATTAAAGGGGCACCTGGGTGGCTCAGTGGGTTAGGCCTCTGCCTTCGGCTCAGGTCATGATCTCAGGGTCCTGAGATCGAGCCCCGCATCGGGCTCTCTGCTCAGCGGGGAGCCTGTCCCCTCCCCCCCGCCTGCCTCTCTGCCTACTTGTGATCTCTCTGTCAGATAAATAAAATGTCTACAAAAAAGCATATTAAAGATTCATCTCTGCTGCACCTCTAAAACCACACCATAGCCACCAAAGCTTAAAGGACAGTGACCACACCGGCCTTTGCCCGCCCCCCGGCAGTGGCACACGGTTCCAGGCGCTGTGGGCAATCTCGCTGTCATGGGAACCATCTTCGGAGCAGGTGCTGTGTGTGCTAGAAGAGTCCAACAACACAATCCCTGCTCTCCAGTGGTTTATAATCAGATGACCGAGCAGTCAGATGGTGCAGAGAGGAGTCACAGACGACAAGGCCAGGAGACTCGGGTCTCTGGAGACGCTCAGTCTTAAAGTGCTGGAGGTCTGGGGGAAGGGAGCTGCTGCGGTCCCCCAAGGCGTCTGGGGGAGGCTCCAGCCCAACCTTGAAGAAGGAAAAGGACAGAAGTCGTTATTTGCCTCACCCCCACCAGCTGTGGGTAACTTGAATGAAATCATACGAAGGAGACAAAAAGTGTCCAGAGAAAGAATTGCCTGTGGGCCTCCACCTTGTTTTCCCAGGGTGGCCCCGCACCCCCACACCGACACCCTCCTAACCCTCCCTCGCCAGAGAGGGCCTCAGAGCTGGCCTCAGAGCGGGCTGGGCAAGGGACGTGCCCGCCACACAAGTGGCTTCCCAAGGGCCTGTGGGGTGGGGGTAGGTTCAAACCCTGCCTCCACCACCCCGTGGCTGTGTGACGCGGGGCAGTCCCTCAACCTCTCTGAGTCTGCTCCTCGTCTGTAAGCGCGGGCGGGCAGTGCGCGCCTCGCCCGGAGGAGACGCGGGCGGGGGACGCTGGCTGACCTGGCGGCCCAGCGCCCCCACGCTCACCCAGTCCTCCCGGTCGCCCTCCGTCTCCACAGAGGCCATCTGAGGAGTGCCTGCTGTGAGTGCTCGGCCTTCTACGGGGCCCTGCCCGCTGCAGGGGTTCGCCGAGGACCCGACTGGCGTTTGGGTTCGAATCCACCCAGGGAGTGGCAGCCCAGGCTCCAAGGTAAGCCCACTCTCGACGCCAGGGCACGCCTCGGCAAGGAAGAACCTTCGCAAGGGGCGCGGGAGTGGGGGCTGGGGAAGGCGGGGGACCGGGACGGTGGGGGCGGGGACGGTGGGGGGCGGGGAACGGCTGGGGGGAGGGTCGGAAACCGGCGGGCTGCCCGCCCTCGGTGCTGCCCCCCTGTGGCCGCCAAGAGCACAGCACCGGGCGCCGCAGCCCCGCAAGCCCGCGGGCTCAGCCCACGTGGGAGAGTGAGGAGCTTCGCCGCCGCTGTCTAACCTTGGGAAAGATGGTCTACACTTCTGGATTCTGGCGTGCCAGTGTTTGGTTTCTGTCTTTTGCTTCCTTCCTTAGTAGGCACCAGATGGGAAAACTCTGAAAACCTTGGCGACCCTGAGTCAGTGTTCCTTTAACTGCTAAACTAATTTAGAATTGTGGTGTGTTCCCAGGAGAAACCCAAGGTCAGAAGAGCTTATTTGGCAGTGCGGACTTGGAAGCCGCAGGTGGCAGGCTTTGGATGACAGAGTAAGAGGTAGGATCTGAATGCCATGGGTTCAGCATCCCCTGTCTTGTCCCGAAGCTCCTTTCCCGGCCCCCCTCATTGCTAGGCTCTCCCCACCTGAGCACCCCCTCCTGCAGGACAAGGGCACAGCTCAGAAGCTCTGGCAGGCCGTGACCCCTCCTTGGGACCTTTGGACCCTGCTAGAGACCCTCACCCCCTGTGGCAGAAACCTGCCTCGGACGTTTCTGTGGGTACCACCTGCAAGGCTTTTGAGCCTCGCCATCTTTGAGAGGAAGATCCAGGTGAGGACCACGGGCCTGTGCATGACTGAGAATCCGTGGGAGGAAGATTACCCCCAACCCCTGCCCCCCCTCCCGTAGCCGATGCTGCCGCTGACCATTTCCTCAGTCCTCAGTCCCCAGACAGGCTTCCCACACGTGCAGGGGAGGTGGTGGGCTTCCTGCCACCCCCGCGCTGAATTGCTGTCACCTCTTTATTCTACATCAGATTCCTCAGTGCTTTCCCACTAAAGACAAAAGAGGAAATCACAAAAATGCCCATATTCTACTAGATATCTGGAAAGCAGGCAGAAAGTTCAACGAAACCAAGCTGACAGTTTTGTCTGAAAACCCCACAGTAGGGACGCCTGGGTGGCTCAGTTGGTTAAGCGGCTGCCTTCGGCTCAGGTCAGGATCCCAGCGTCCTGGGATCGAGTCCCACATCGGGCTCCTTGCTTGGCAGGGAGCCTGCTTCTCCCTCTGCCTCTGCCTGCCTCTCTGTCTGCCTGTGCTCGCTCTCTCTCTCTCTAACTAGTAAATAAATAAAATCTTTAAAAAAAAAAAAAAACACAGTAAAAGGACTGAGCAGAGCAGAGCAGGACCTGGTTTCCCTCTGAGCTATTTTCTGAAAGTGGGCCAGGACCCAAATTCACCTGCACGCGGCTCGCAGGCAGCCAACCCCGGGGCACTGAGAGGAGGCTGGGGAAGCCTGGGCCGCACTAGGGTGAGCTTTGGGGCTCCAGGTGTGTGTGTGGGTTGGGGTGGTGGCACTTGGAGCCTCTACTGGCCCAGGGGAACTGTCAGACCCCCATTTCCTCCCCAGGCAAACCAAGAAAGATCAGAGGCCCTAGGACCTGCACACGCTCTTATCCTAACCTCCCCCATGAACACCATCTCTTCTGCATGGCTAATCCTCCTGCTCACTTCACCCCTCTTCTCCCCTGAGGCAGAATAAACCATCCCTGAACTGTGTTCTAGAACATTCTGGTGCTTCCCAAGCTGTTGCCTCTGCTCCCTGTGTGCTCCTTGGGGGGTAAAGCTGTTACTCCCCACGCATGGCATGGTGTCTAGCACATGGTAGGTGTGTGACTACACATGTGTCATATTGAGTTGAATAGTAATGAAGGGCCCAGACGGAGCACGCCCCTGAGCCATCTAAGAATAACTCGGCAGCCCCGCCGCAGTAAGCGGGGCCCTGAGGCCACAGAATGGGTTTTGGTCCTCGGCTCCTACACGTCATCACCTGCCATGCTAGACCGGGTGCATCTCAGTGGTGGCTCCCCACAGACCAGCCCCCCGAGATGTGTGCCTCTGCTCCCCGCCCCCCCAACCCATGACCCTGGAACAAATGGCAGCCGATTCCTCTGGACGCCAGTCATCTCTTTATTCTGTCAGTGACCAACAGGGCAGCACCACAGACACAGCAGGGGCCTGCCTGAGAACCCCGGGCCAGGCAGAGAGGGCGGATAGAGGGGGCCCCGTGCGGGGAAGCCCGCCTCCCGGCCTCCCCAGACCCCGGGGGAGAAGTGGCGGTGCAGACAGAAACGCGGTCTGGGTCAGCGCCCACCCTTCCTCCAAGCACCAGGGCCGCAAGGGGGAGACACGTTCCAGCGCGGGGCCAGGGAGGGACTTGGGGTGACCAAGAGTGGACTCTGAACTGGAGAAGGGACTGTGTGCGTGCCCGTGCGGGCGTGTGTGCGTGTGCGTGTGTGTCTTGGGAATGCCTACACTACTGAGCATGTGGCATTTGACCCCTGAGCCGCAGGACCTGCCTGGGGCCAAGGAGACAAGGAGTCGGGGCTGTGGGACCCCGACCAGGGGCCGGGGGCGGAGGACACCCTCCGCTGCTTCGCTGCGGAGACGAGCTGGGGCCAGGCCGGTCTTGGAGCCTGGCCGGAGCCCGCCTCTGGCCTGACCCAGCTCACGTGTAGGCCGTCTTGCTGCACACCCAGGGCCGGGTCATCAGACACTCAGTGGACACCAGCCTAGTGGGCTCCACGAAGACACACTCTCCCAGGCCCGAGATGGGGAATCTGTAGCCAGAAGACAAGAGAGCAGGCGCTTACAACCTGGCACACGTAGCCCATCTTTGGGTGGCCCTGCGACCTATCGCTCCCTCTGAATCCACCTTCTAATACCTTTAGCCCCTACAGAACTTTCTAACGCGCCCCCCCATTGTCTGCCCACTTCGTGCACCACGGCGCCAGCCATCGGGAGCATGCTCACAGACATCTCCCGAGCACGCCCTCCGCTTTCCCAGCCTGCTTCCGCAGCCTTCCAGTCAGCTCACTAGCCCCATGAGTCAGAATCTGGGTCAGCACCACCCTCTGCCCAGCCTCCCTCCCCACAGCACCTGCTTGCACCGTGGGACACGGAGGCCTGTGTCCGTCTGTCCCTGCCAGTCCCCCAGGTGGTCAGCACCCACACAGTGGGCTCCATGCCCCGCTCCTCTGGGCTCCCCTACAGCTCGCGGCGTCCAGCACAGGAAGAGCCCCGCAGAGACGAGCCGAATGAAACTACCTCACGGGGCG
Organism: Taxidea taxus jeffersonii; assembly: GCA_003697995.1. Classification (NCBI taxonomy): domain Eukaryota; kingdom Metazoa; phylum Chordata; class Mammalia; order Carnivora; family Mustelidae; genus Taxidea; species Taxidea taxus. The sequence goes on along the minus strand of RCUC01130243.1, from coordinate 6,989 downwards.
GACCTGACTCACCCTGGCGTTGGCTGACGTCATCGACAGATGGGGAGGATGGGGGTTCTTTCTACCTAAAATCATTTCCTTTTGAATTTCAAGATTTCTTCTCAACCTTGTTCAGTCACCAGATGTCAGGATGATCTGACATCCCTGCCAAGGCTGGAGCCGGGGTCTCACAAGAGGGCACCAGAATGACCTCAAGAGAGGGTGCCGGGCAGGACCACCTCAGTGCCAGAGCAACGTGCCTAAAGGCCCTTTGGTTGGCAGATGGTGAGCACGCTGAGACCCCAGCCTCCAGGGCTCTCCCAGGTTCAGGGAGCAGGAAGCTTCCAGCAGGAGAGAGAAAGGGACAGAAAGTGCAAGACTTCTCAGCAGCTCTAAGGATAGATCTGGGATGGAGGCATGAAAAGGAAAAAGAAAAAAAGGAAGAAACAATGAGGACAAAGAGGGGGTGTACAACGAAGGGCACAGGAGCCGGGAGGAAGACGCTGACAGATTGCTCACCGCCTGAAGGCTAAGCCCTAAGCCTGCCTTGGATGGATGGTGGCTGATCACCAGCTCCTGGCCATGGCGGAGGGCTGGGGGTCTTGGGTGCCTCCCACTCCTCCTGCCTTGGGGACCCTCCTGCATCATCATCATCAGATGAGCAGCTGTACCCCCCCCCAGCTCCTCAGGGCCTATGCTTCCAGTCTTAGGGGCTGGACTAGAAACTGAGGTTCTTATTCCCCTGTATGCCCCCCACTGTGCTCCCCTAAGCCTGGACTGCTCCCCCCACACACAATCACCACCCCCACCACCTACATCCCCTGCCGGCAGCACCCCACAAACCAGTCCCTGTCATCACGCACCTGCCGCCCCATCACACTCTCACGTCCACACCCCTTGGGTCCCACAAGCAATCCCGCCAGCACCCTCAGGAGCTGTTTTCTCTAAGGGAGTGCTCATGGTACCCCGGTGTCAGAGCCCCTTTCTTCCATAGGACTCATGTTTAGGCAACACCAGCTGCCCAGAATAGAGGCCCCATCGCCACCCTCCCCAGCAGGCAGCCGTGGTCGTGGGGCTAAGTTCTGGCCAATGCCGAGGGACATCCGGGGCATGTCTTCCCTCTCCTCTGAGCCACACTGAGCCACACAGAGGAGCCGCCCCCCAGGCAGGGAGCCACAAGATGGAAAGAGCCTGGGCCCCGCAGCAGGAAGCTCTGATGACTACATACAGTGGAGCCGCCAACCAGGCTGGACATTAGGGGAGAGGGAGAGAAGTAAAGCCGTCTTCATTATCATTCTCTCAGTCACACGCCGCTGACCCTTGGAGGTTAGAGCTCTAGCTAGCACAAACCCACTGGTTCTCCCTCATGAGGCTGTGTCCGGGGGGCTAGGCCTTCCCCAGCCTAAGATCAGCGGCCAGAAGATGAAGCCTCAGCTCACGTGTCCGGGTCAAAGGGGTCGCCGTTGACCCAGTGGAATTCATCCCCGACTCTGCGCAGGCCAATCCAGGGCTCCCTCCGTGTGAACTTGAACATAAATTCCTGTATGAGGAAAGAGGGAAACCCGAGTCATCTGTGGTTTCCTAACTGTTCATCCGTCCCAGGACTAACCTCAGCTGAGAAGGCTCCCGGGATACAGAGACACTGAAAGGGGGATCCCTCACTGCATCCTGCAAATAAGGAGCTGGGGGCACTGAGTGCCCAGCACTCATGCTGACCCCTTTCCCAGCAGTGGCTAGCGTGCCCACTGGGCCAGGAAACCTTGAACAAGGTTTGTGCTCCTGCTCTGTGGTCCAGCCCACCAGTCAGCGTTCCTGATTGGCAGGAAGCCTGGGATCTCCCACTTAATGGATTATCCGGGACAAACCCCAACATTCATTTTGGGTCTCCTTCCGCCCACACGCTTCGCGGCCTTCTCCGCAGTAGGGAGACACTACATTGTGTATCAGAGATAAACAGAAGTGACTTTGCGATTACCTGCCACTTTGGATTGCCATACCATTGTTCCCCTCAAAATCCTAAACGGATCAACACTCATTCATTGTGTTTCTTTCACTTTCCTACTGAGAAAACTGTTTTGGGTGTTCAGCAGGAGCTCACGCCCTGATTTGGACGCATAGAAGGTGCCAGTGTGTTCCTCATTCACAAGGGCATTTACAGTTGGTGATGCTCACACTTTAGGATACTGAGCTGGGCTCAGCAAGCCAGCCTTGGATTGAAATCATTGGTCTTGGAGGGGGGCCAGGAGCCCCTTGGAGACGTGCTCAGACCCCATGGGGCCCACCAGCACACCCCACGCCGGGTGTGCTCTGGAAACATGTCACGGGGGACGCCACACCGCAGGAGTGGGGTTGTCCCCAGAGGTCGTCCCCGGCCCAGCGCTCACCAGCTCCTTCTGGCTCTGAATCACAGCCAGCGCGGCCTCGTGGGTATGGCAGTACTGCCTGCCCGTGTTCCAGTCCCTCGGCTCCTCAGAAAAGAAGTAGCACTTCCTTCCGTAGAGTAGCCAGTCCTCTGGGCAGGGCGCCTCACACTTGATACAGCCCTTGGAAGCTGCAGGGGAGACGGGGGTGGGGGGACGGACTCAGCATCTGACAGCATGCCTGGCTCCCGCCTGGGCCTCCAGAATCCCACTCAGTGGCCCAACGCTCCCTCCACCTATCGAACGCTGGTCTCCCCAGGCGAGCCTGTCTCACAGTGCCCAGCAGGGGAAAAGGTTGGTGACCCAATAAATGGGGAAACGGGGGAGGTTGGCAGGGGTGTGACCACCAAGGGGAAGTGCCAGCAGATTCGGCCCTGGGTTAAGAGCTCCTCTCTCTCCCCAGACTCCCTGGGGCATGCAAGCCCAGAAACACAGATTTAGAAAGGACCTGGAGGCCACGTGTCCACGCTCTCCAGCCAGGGCGGGAACCCTCTGCAGGCTCGGTGGGTCTGATCTCATTGGCCACACCCTCAGTAGCTAACAGGTCAATCTGGTCCACTACTGAGCTGCTGTCAAGTTCTTTCTCAGGTCTGAGTCCCACCTGCCTCCCTGGGACCCAGCCGTACAGACCTAGGATCCGCCTCTGAGTGACCCAGAGCAAGCCTGGCCCATCTTCTCCCGCCTGCTTGAAGAAGGACGCCAGCCTCCCCTCGTCCCGGTTTAAACAAACACCCTCTCTTCCACAGTTCCTTGCAGGGGACGCTGTCCATACCCTTCTCCATCCTGCCTGGCTCACTGTGATGTGTCCACATCAGCACCCAAATGCTGCCCCCAGAACAGACTGGAACACGCCAGATGTGGCCCCAGTCCCGGCAACAGTGATGGCCACACTCCTCCCAGCGGCTGCCGGCTTGCCAGTCTGCAGACCGCTTCTAGGAAAGGAATCGGCGGGTATGTGCATTCATGCGCTTTCCTGGGCGGGCGGAACACACCCTTGGATTGTTTTCATGGGATCTGTTTCCAAGCCAGCTCTCCCCTGTGTCCAGAACAGGTATCAGTCACCTTTTAAATCCGTCTGAAGGTCTTATTTTTATTTCTTCCACCTTTATCTCATTCATGTTGGCTCATTTGCATTTTGAAAGATAGACTTTAATCTTGATTGTTTCCCCACCTCTCATGTTAAGCACCCTTCATCTGTCACCCTGAGCATCCTGTGTCACTTAAAAATCCCATAAGCATCTTTGTTTCCGTACAAGTGCTTGATTAAAATGTAGACAGGGACAGAGCCAAGAACTGGCCCATGGTACCCCAGCCCTGAGAGATCTACAACCACACTGACACCAGGCAAATAATCGACAAGCCAGCCTGTCTGCTCAGTGAGCCACAGGACCCCTGGGAGCCCTGCCCATGGCGTGGGTACATTTCAGCTGCTTTACGAAAATCACAATACACGCTTTCTTCGCATTGCTCTGACCTCCCCAACCTAGCGCGAGGACAAAAGGAAACCCATCTAATTCGTCGTGATTATTCTAGATGAATCCAAACTGGCACCTGTGGTCACCATATTCTTTTCTAAACGCTCACAGATCCCCTGATTAATGTGCATGGCCGAAGGGGAGGATTTGATGGGAGCTAATACTGTCACTGGACTTCTCTCCCCTTCCACGGCGCCCGCCTCTGGGTGCTTCTCAAAGATTAAAGACAGAGGCACCGAAACCACTTTGTAAACCCTTCAGAACGCACCAGACACTCTGACTTGAATCCATAAAAAGCAGCCCAATCTCCTGGTCCTAGAGCCTTGCCTGTCCTTGGAGGGTTCCGTCTCTTTTATTCCCTTCTCCCTTTCGGTCCCCCCATAGGGAGCCCCGTAGCCCTGACGCCTCCTTACTGGGCGGGGGAGATGGTGTCCCATTCATCCTTTCTTTTTTTGTTTTCTATCCTCTGCATTTAGGGGGCCTAACACACAGCAGGGCTCCATGAGTGTTCGTTAAATGAAGGAACGTGATGTTTACAGGCCATTGTCCCCAAACCATCTCCTCCAAAAAGCAGTGCCTGAGTTGGCTCTGCGTCCTCGCAGCGCATACGGAATGGCACTGAAGCCACCCAGCCACGCCCTCACATGACTTAGTAAAGGGGACACAGAAAGTGTCGTCGTGTAAATATATTATTTTAGGCTGAACTCTCATCTAGAAACAGCACAATGTTTTCTAGGCTTTGGGCCCCATGGAATTTGTATTATGTCTGGAAACTTTCTTTACCAAATGAGACTCGATTTTGACAAGGTGGGGCACTCTCTGCCCGCACATGCTCACCCAAGATGCTCATCACCACCAGGATGGCAAACAGAAGGACCGCGATGGCCCCCAGCAGGAGACGTGTGGTGGTGTCTGGGGAGAGAAAGCAGCGGTTCAGTGCCCGGCCCCCCACCCCATCGCCACGCCCCACTGCCAAGCCCAGGTCCTGATACCAGGGAACTCTGGCCCGGGCCCAGCAAGCTGAGTTTTCCCAAGCCCTCGGCGGGAACTTGCTGCTCCCTGAAGCCGGGCCGCTATTCTGGGGCGCAGGTCAGAATCTATGACCCCGAGGCCTAAAACCCCTCCCCCAAGGCTCTGCCCTTGATGCCTTCTGGGCGGAAGAGCTTTCCAGTTCTTGCCTCCTGCTCCTTCTCTACCTGCTCCCCGGTTTCACGCTGAAATGACCCAGCCCGTCCTCACAGCCCAAGGTGCTGCGTCCTTGCCCCCAGAGCTCTTCTCCTCCATTGCTACCCCTGGAATCCCGCCCCCCACTCCACCTTCCACCCTCTTCACAAAACTGCCCCTGATTCCCTGCCTTCCCCCTTCTTAATTTTTATATGTTTTTTGTTATCACTGAAAATTTTTATTTTCTTTTTAATGGAAGAACCCTTTTAGATTTTAGACATCAACTATATTTAAGTTTCTCTCTCTTTTTTTAAAGATTTTATTTATTTATTTGACAGACAGAGATCACACAAGTAGGCAGAGAGGCAGGCAGAGAGGGGAGGGGAGAAGCAGGTTCCCTGCCGAGCAGAGAGCCCGACGCGGGACTCGATCCCAGGATCCTAGGATCATGACCCGAGCCGAAGGCAGCGGCTTAACCCACTGAGCCACCCAGGCGTCCCAAGTTTCTCTCTTTTTTTAAAAGATTTTATTTGCTTGAGAGAGAGAGAGACAGAGAGAGAACAAGCAGAGGAGGGGCAGAGGGAGAAGCAGGCTCCCCGCTGAGCAGGGAGCCCCACACGGGGCTCCATCCCAGGGCTCTGAGATCACAACCTGAGCAGAAGGCAGATGCTTAACGGACTATGCCACCCAGGCGCCCCTATTTAGGTTTTTCTTATTGTCATAAAATAGACATAACTTAAAAGTTGTCATTTTACCATTTTTTTAAAGATTTTATTTATTTATTTTATAGACAGAGATCACAAGTAGGCAGAGAGGCAGGCAGAGAGAGAGAGGAGGAAGCAGGCTCCCCGCTGAGCAGAGAGCCCCACACGGGGCTCCATCCCAGGACCCTGGGGATCATGACCTGAGCCAAAGGCAGAGGCTTAACCCACTGAGCCACCCAGGCACCCCTTTTTTGACCACTTTTTACTGCATAATTAGTGGCATTAATTCCATTCATGATGTTGTGTGACTCTCCCCACTGTCTCTGCAAAACTTTCTCACCACCCAAACAGAATCTCGATACTAATGAAGCTTTCACTCCCAATTCCCACCTCCCCCAGCCCCTGGTTACCTCTAATCTACTTTCAGTCTCTATGAATTTGCCTATTCTAGAGATTTCATATGAGTGGAATCATACAATATTTGTCCTTTTGTGTCTGACTTATTTCCCTTTATGTTTCCAAGGTTCATCCATGTTGTACCATGTGTCAGAATGACATTCCTTTTTATGGCTGAGTAATATTCCATTGTATGGCTATATGCATATGTATATATGCATATATGTGTATTTACTGTTGTTGTTTATCCATTCATCTGCTGATTGACACATGGGGGGACATGAACGTCCAGTCCATAACAATGTTCTTAAAGCAGCGGCCCCCAGAACCTTCTGCTGCTACAGTCTGATTCTGCCTTAGCTTGCCGCCACCTTAGAATCTCCCTTTGCGGGACGCCTGGGTGGCTCAGTGGGTTAAGCCGCTGCCTTCGGCTCGGGTCATGATCCTAGGGTCCTGGGATCGAGTCCCACGTCGGGCTCTCTGCTCGGCAGGGAACCTGCTTCTCCCCTCCCCTCTCTGCCTGCCTCTCTGCCTACTTGTGTGATCTCTGTCTATCAAATAATTAAATAAAATCTTAAAAAAAAAATCTCCCTTTGCCAGCAGCCTGAGCATTTTAATGACGCCATATTGGAGCTCCTGGGTGGTGCAGTCAGTTGTGCGTCTGACTCTTGGTTTTGGCTCAGGTCCTGAACTCAGTGCGGTAAGACACAGTCCCACCCCAGGCTCCACACTCGTGCTCAGCACAGTCTGCCTGGGACTCTCTCTGCCCCACTGCCCCTAAAATAAATAAATAAATCTTTTTCAAAAATGACACCATATTTTCTCTTTTCTCTCTGAGGATATTACCGATG
>RCUC01130242.1:0-50176 GCA_003697995.1 Taxidea taxus jeffersonii | reverse complement strand
CCCCAGTTTTTGTTTCTGTGGAGCTAATGAGTACCTTGTCAGCCTTTATGAGCAGGCTTAACTATCACTGTCTTAGAGAGGGTCTTCACTCATCACACTAAGCAATACCCTCATGTTATCTTCTCTCTGCAGGCTGCTTTTTTCCTTCAGAGAATTTATGTCTTATACTTATTGCATGTTTTTAGTAATTTTTGTTTGTTGGTGTTTTGTTTGTCCATTTTACCCCATTATACCTGATGGCCCTGAAATCAGGTGCCTTGTCCCTCTTACTCACGATGGTATCACAAAGATTGCCAGAGCTGACTACAGAGTAGTAACTCAATCTACAATGAATGACTGAGTGAATAAATGAGGTTTATAAACTTTAGACCCAAGTCTTGAACCCATGTCTTCTGCCTTCTTGTTTTCTGGTCCTTCTCTTTTTCCTGCATGTTCTTCCCACAGCCCAAGCATTGATAGTCTCAACTCTATGCCTTGGGATAGAAACGGGCAAGAATTATATTTTTCCCAAATGAGGGAGAAACTCCAAATACACTATCACAGAGTGTTAGAGGGGACAGTCTTTGTGGTTGAGTACCTTGCTTCATGGGAAACTGATTAGTTTCTTACATCATAAAATTAGAACAAAGAGGCTTAGTGCCCCCATTTGACAGGCTCCAGGGTAGCCCAGAGGTAAATGACTGCAGAGCACACCAGCTGTCTATGCCCTGGCATCTCCCCTGAAGCTGGGATTATTACTGAGGGAAAATGATAGAATATGGCAGATACTCAGAGCAGCTGTCAACTCACTCAATCCCTGCCTCTGCCCCATCCAAACATCCATCCAACATTTACTGAGAGCTTACTATGAATCAGGCAACCTGGCCAACTATTTGTGACCTCTCTATAGCTGGGACAACCTAAATTATTGCATGGGTTTGCCATGAGAGCCAAAGGTGGCAACAGAAATGAAACCCTTTACATACTCTAAAGCCCAAAACACAGAGAAGGTATTATAATTATTAGTAATATAATTGAGCACATGAAGAGCATTACAAGGGAACACAATATAATTAAAGGCTGATAAGTCTGTTCATTTGGAGGATTATCTGGATACAGCCTTTACTTTTTTAACAATTCATATATTTTGACAAACATTTCAAAGAATGGGTCATATGGGTGGCTCAGTTGGTTGAGCAACCGACTCTTGATTTCGACTCACGTCATGATCTCATGGTCTTGAAATCGAGCCCCAGGTTGGGCTCTGCGCTCAGCACAGAGTTCTGCTTGAGATTCCCCCCCGCTCCCCTCACCACTCCTGTGTATACATTTGCTCTCTTAAAAAAAAAAAAAGGTATTAAGACAATTTCAGTGAATAGGAAGAATAGAAGTTTCTGTGATGTGTCTTATTTCAACAAGTAGTTTCCACTCCTCCCCAGGGGAACAATTCAGGAAACAGAAAACACTGTTGAATGGAGGTGTCAAGGACTAGAATATTATGTATGTATGTATGTATGTATGTATGTATTTTTTTTTTGAAGATTTTATTTATCTGACAGAGAGAGAGAGAGAGCACAAGCAGGGGGAGCAGCAGGGAGAGAGAGAGGAGGAAGCAGGCTCACAGGTCAGGGAGTTCCACGCAGAACTAAATCCCAGGATCCTGGGATTGTGACCTGAGCTGAAGGCTTAATGACTGAGCCACCCAGGCACCCCAGATTAGAATATTATTTAAAGCAAAAGTACAAAGCCTAAGGCATTAGAATAATCAGAAACTCTGGACATTTGCTCAGGCTCTTGCCCCTACTTCCTTGCTCACCTCCTCTTCCAGTATGTAAATCCAACCTGCTGTTTGGGGCTCAGCTTCTTCCCCAACTCTCCAGAAAAACACTTCAGGATACTTATATCTCTTCCTCTTCTCTTTTTTAAAAAATTTTTTAAAAGATTTTGTTTATTTATTTGACAGAGAGAGATCACAAGTAGGCAGGGAGGCAGGCAGAGAGAGAGAGGGGGAAGCAGGCTCCCCGCTGAGCAGAGAGCCCAATATGGGGCTCGATCCCAGGACCCTGAGATCATGACCTGAGCTGAAGGCAGAGGCTTAACCCACTGAGACACCCAGGTGCCCCTCTTCCTCTTCTCTTTAAATTCCTGTAACGTGTATAAACTAAAACCTAGAAATTCATACTTAATTTCATGCCTCTTGGATTTTGTTATTTTTTTTCTTGGCTCATTTAGTTGAAGTTAACACTGCTCAGCAGATACTGGTATCATCATTCTTGTCTTAAAGATGGGGAAACTGAGGCTCACAGAATTTAAATAGAGTATCAGGGACAGGTGACCAGCAGGTTGTTGAAATAGGATTAGAAAGTAGGCCTTGAGTTGGGGGTGCCTGGTTAAGCATCCGACTCTTGGTTTCAACTCAGGTCATTATCTCAGAATCAAGAGATGGAACCCTGCATCTGGCTCTGCACTCAGCATGGAGTATGCTTAGAATTCTGTCTCCCTCTGCCTCTCCCCCTGCCCTCTCTCACTCTCCCTACCTCAAATAAATAAATAAGTCCTTGGAAAAAAAGAAAAGAACCTAGGCCTTGAGACTCCTAGTCCAGATCTCTTTACAGCACAGCATCAGAATGCATCAGAATGTTGACCTGATTGGAATTGGGCACAGCAACTAGGTCTCCAGATGAATGTAGTTCTTCCCCGCATGCTAGTGGTGTGTCTGAAGACACACTATATACAAGGTCTCACAGAGTCCCCCAAATCTAACATTCTTTTGTCTAACTGTCACTCTAAGTTGGGTGGTGGCCTCCCTGCCCAAGGAGAATACTCAGTTCCATTCTGACGTTATACTGCAAAGAACCAGGAAACAGAGCATCCTAGCACCCCTCTCCGACATGGGAAGGGCCACTGGAAGCTTCCCAACACTGGATTGGAGTCATAGTCCTACCTGGAGTTCTGAGTTCCAGTCCCAGCTCTGTGGAGACTCATGGGTGACTCTGGGAAAGCACGGGATCTCCCCCAGGCCCTCACTGCTTATTTGGAGTAGCATGGATTTGGGGAGCTATCTGACGTCTCTCTGGGGCTGATATTCAGCAACATTTCCCAGCCTTCAGGACTTCTTAGACTCTCCAGTGGCAAATGTCCAGAGTGTGAAGTGCTGGACACTGGGTCGGCTGAATTCCCTACTCTTTGTAGTTCTAAAAATGGTGAACAATATTATTAAACAGATGGTGTGCAAGTTACTTATTTAACCCTACGTAAGATCATTGAGTAGGTAGGCAACCAATATTTAAGGCCTGACTGTGGCTTTCATGATCCTTTTGCCTATACCTGGGGGTGGGGAGGTATAGGACAGCTCCCCAACTAATTCAGGTATATTCTTCTTTTTCTAAATGGCTCTCTCTGACATCAGCTCTTGCTCTCTCTCTCTCTCATCTTGACTTCCAAGGGAGCTCTCTGTGTAGCACTCCTGAGCTGAGAAAGATAAGGCCCAAGAGACCATCCTAGGATTAAATAGAGTCTCCTTGTGATTTAGAAGCCTGAGATTGCCGGCTCTAAATCAACATGAATTCTCCATTTAATTTGAATCAGTGGGTTTTACGAGTCTGTTTCTCTTTCAGTTTATTGGTTAGCTCACTCATTCTCGGTTTGTTATTATTTCAGTATTGTATAGGTGGAAACCTAATAGTCCAGCAAGCCTGAAAGGAGCCTTAGGGGTTTTCTAGACCAAGCCTTGGGGTTGCACCTAGAAGGAAACAAAGTGAGTCCAAATATAGGGAAGAGCCTTGTTCAAGGTCACCTATCTAAGGGGACAAGAACACAAGTTCCTTCTCTCACTCTGTCTTTATTATATTTTTCCTACCTCACATCTCCTTTGCTTTGCTTCCAACAAAGGCTTTAGTTTACTATAATCATTTACCCTTTCTTTCCATCATTAGATAATCAGTCACCCACTTCAGGGGTTCCTAGCACAACAGAATGCTGAAATTTCAATTAATCTGAGATCAGCTCACAAGACGCTTACCTTGAGCTGTTTCTCTGATTAGCTTTCAGGAGAAATAGATACTCTCTCTTCCTCCTTCACTCTATTCTGTGTTTCACACATATCCAGGCTATCACAATTAAGACTGCTTTGTATTAAAATTAAAGAGAGGCCTACATTTAGCCTATTTTCCTGGAAAAAAGATACTTGTTGTTGAAAGAAAAATATCCTTACTTACTTCTTTGAACAGCCAAATTCAATTACTGGCCACTGAATGTAGTGTGTGTGTGTGTGTGTGTGTGTGTGTGTTATAACATAGGAGGGTATTTATTATTTTTATTAAGAATAGAAACAGAAATAAGCATAATCCAGAGCTTCTATAAGTTACAGTTTACCAAGGGTTTAAAATAAAGTCTCCCTCTTAACCACATGGGGACATGGAAAGCATGTTGACACAGAACAACCTTCTTGTGGATGAAATAATGGAGGCTCAGAGAAATTAAACAACTTTCCCCAAGTCATCAAGCTACCACAATAACAATTCTGAAACTCAGATTGAAGTCTCCTGCTTCCAAGCCCCCATTACTCTCACCATGTTACCTCTCTGCACATCACTTTTCCCTGAGGGTTTGTATTATAAGGCAGCTTGGTATTTGGTAAGATTTCTGGTCTTAGAAGGAGAGGATCTGGGTTTTAGGTTCCTCACCAGTTAGGTGGCCACTTCTTCCCCTAATCAACCAGCTAGTTTCTTGGACACCTTCTGTTATAGATCCATGGAAGGTGGCATCAGGACCAGCCTTCAGTCTTACCAGTTTCTTACCTAGGGCCCCAGAGCACCTGGCGCATGTCATCACAGCGACAGTAATTCTCGTGTTACACTGTTAGGTGCATTTGTTGTCTGTCTCCCTCATTACACCTGGAGTCCTTTGAGAGCGCACAAACTGCATCTTCCTCAACTTTATGTGTCTGGCACCTGGGGCACAGCCTAGCATTTAGTTGGTCTTTGAAGTACGTTTACTGAATGAATGAAGACCCTAGTCCATTACTTTCTGTTGACGTAAGAGATGATTTGCCCCAAATTTCACAGGGACCTGCCGGCAGCACTGGAACTAGATACCCCATCTTCAGGTTCTTTTCAGTGTATCTCCATGAATGAATAAGATGATGCTATTTATTTCTGCTAACAATGAGTACAGCCAGCATGCATCTGATGGTGGCTAAAAGCTCAGGTGCTATCCTAAGTGCTTTCTGAGCATGATCCTAAATGATTCTTCTAGCTACTCTGGGAGGTGAATTATATTTTTATCTCCATTAATTAGATAAATAAATGGCTTTAGGCTGAAATTAGCTTTAGATTTCTTATCACCTTGCAAATATCCTCTAGGCAACTGCCCCCACCCCCACCGCCCACCAAATGAAAGATAAAAAGTCAGTACTAGGACAGAGGCCAGAAGGGCTGCTTCCTGTACACATAAGACACACACATTGCTGGCATCCTCAGCAATAGATGCCCTGGTCAAGAAAGCACAGATGAGGAGATGTGCTCATTAACTGCTAAATTCAGACCTCTTAGGTTTCCTTTATTTGGGCCGTCACTCAAAGTGGCCTTATTTTTTCCAGTCCTCTTGTGAGTGTCTCCTGCTTATTTGTTTATCTGAAAGGCCAGACTCTCTGGGATGGGCTTATTAGGAAGATATTTCCTTCACGAGGCCTGGAAGAATGGCAGGGACACAATGTCTCCCACATGCCCTCTCTCGCCATGCCAACACCACAATAGAAGGCACCCAGTTGAGAGCCAAACAAAACCCAAGTCCGTACAAAATGTCCTCTGCTGGAGCCCAGCTGTGAGAAAGAATAAACATCTTCAAAGCCCTGACCACCCTCTCATTTCTGCCATGTAATCTTCCCCTGCCCTTTGCATCCCACAATGATCCCTCCTTCTTTGGATCCGTTGAGTAATACAAAACCATGCAATCAGAGTAATATAGCCATAGACATCTCCAGTCAAAAGGGGACCATAGAGATGATTAAGACTAAGTATGGCAACACCCGAGCACTTACTCTAGCCACTCCCTGACTTCCCATCCATGGCAGACAGCTTTAATCAGTTGTGGCACTCTTCCCAGCTCAGCTTGCATGGTGCCTGAGAATCCTTTTCAAAAAAGCACTCTGGGTGGAAGAGAAAAGTAACTCTCCCATTCAGGGTAAGAGGCATATAAGGGCTAGAAAAGAAGCCCCCTGCTTGCCATTCCAGTGTTCCTTCCGCCACTATATCTTTCCTGGTGATGTACTCTTTCGGGGTCATCTCATCTGAATAAGCCCTAACATTAATGGAAAAATTTCAGCTTCCTGAGGGTGGAGCCTGGGTCATTTGTTAATCTCCTGGGGAGGCATCCTGTGGAGTAGCATACATGCTGCTTAGCTGACAAGAGAAACGAATAATAGATTCCAGCTCCTAAGTGGAATAAAGGGGACACTTGAAAATTTCAGAAAGGATTTATAGGGACCAACTTGGATTAAATAATCACATGTTATACAACCATTCTCTGGATGAAATACATTAGAGAGCCACCAAGGCAATCAGAATATTTCCCCGTGCCTTACTGGATCCCATCTAAGGGTAATCATTTATAAAGGTCCAAAAGGTTCTTATGTGAGTTAGTTTCTCACCTACAGTGGCAACTCTCAAGTTTTTCACCAAAGTAGCCTAAAAGCAGAGACTGATGTCAGGGATAGCCTCTAGGGATCTGAGGCATAGCTTTAAGCAACCCACAGAACGTAAGCCATTACTCCGAAATACTTTGTTTTGTCTTGAAAACTCATGTGAGTTTGGATTATCTTCTAAAATATAGCAATTTTGATTTTTTTTTTTTTAAGATTCTATCCATTTATTAGTTAGAGAGAGAGAGAGAACGCAAACACAGGCAGACAGAGAGGCAGGTAGAGGCAGAGGGAGAAGCAGGCTCCCTGCAAAGCAAGGAGCCCGATGCGGGACTCAATCCCAGGACGCAGGGATCACGACCCCAGCCGAAAGCAGCCGCTCAACCAACTGAGCCACCCAGGCGTCCCAGCAATTTTGATTTTAATAAAAAAAGTCTTCCCCAGTTTTTTAGTTTATTGGATGCCATAGGGAAGTATCATATTTTTTCTCAGACTTCCTATTCGCCTTAGCCCCTCAGAGCTCAGCAAAAATTGCCCATGGGACAAATCTAGCACAAGTAGATTTTTAACGGTCTGCGAGCTAAGAATGGTTCTAATAATTTAAAATTGTTGAAAAAAAAAGAATATTTAGTGACACATGAAAATTATATGAAACTCACATTTAAATCTCCATAAATGACATTTCATTGAAACTTATTTATGTACTATGGTTGCTTCCATGATATAATGGTAGAACTGAGTAGTTGTGACAGAGATAAAGCCTAAAACAATGTATGTGTCTCTTTACAAACACACAAAAATTCCCACCTCTGCTCTTGTCTATCACAGGCTACTCCATGGCCATAAATGTTCCTATCATGGGAAGATACAGTATGTAAATCTCAAGTGGGGGCACTTTTGCCCTTCTGGACACATTTGACAATGTCTGGAGACATTTTGGATGGTCACAAATGGAGGGGAGAGGTTTGGTGCTGGCATCTTATGGAGTGAGTAGAGGCCAGGATGCTGCTGAACATCCTTCAGTGGTAAAGGCAGCCCCTACAACAAAGACTTATCCAATCCAATTAAATATCAATAGTGCTGAGGTTGAGAAGCCCTGGTATATACCATCTGGTGTTAAGGGCTGGTTCTCCTCTCCATCCCTCATTTCTTTCCTCCTCTCAATTAAACACAGATGGACCCTTACTGTTAGTATATCAGAAGGGATTACTCAGGCCCGAGAGACAGACACTCCATAAATACTTATGAAGGATGAGGATGACTTCTCATCTTATTTGACCATAGGAATATTAAAAAATAGTTACTACTACTACTACTACTACTACTACTACTAATAATAATAATAACAACCAGATTTTATGAGGCACTTATTTATGTGCCAGGCATTAGGCTAAGTATTTTACATTTATCCTCTCATTTAGTCATTAGTCATCAATTCAGTCTTGTGAGGTGGGTATCATTATGACCCCATGGTGCAAATGAGGCAACTGAGACTCAGAGAAGTTATGTTGCCAAAGGTTACAGAGCTACCAAGTTATAAAGCAGTGATTTGTACCTAAGAAGTCTGACACCAGAAATTTAGCTTTTTACCACAATCCTGTGAACCTCCTGAAACACTCATAAACTCTTCATTTCAGTGTTCTGGTGTGGGCAAAAGAATTTAATTTGTCCGTCCTGCATCCCCACTATCATGCACAAGAAAATAACTGCTACCCTCAAAGCCTAGCCTTCAAGACACTGTCCTTAGCACTGATTTGTTCTATTATAAAACTGCTTTGTAAATTCAAATGCATTGAACGTCGAAGCTAGTGGGGTCCAGAAAACTCTGTAATAACTGTTTGATCTATGTTCCATGTTCTAGAGGCTCCTTGTAGGAAATACAGGACTCACGGAGATGTTAGAGCCAATTAGCATCTAAATAGGTTTCTTATTTCTGTCCCAGATATAATCAGAATTGAACAGTCATTATTAAAGGGATAACTTTGAAAGAAAAAGTAGATAGTTATTTGAAGTAATGAATCTCAAAGACAGGACACTGCTCCCAATTTTGGCAAGCCTGGCTTAGAGGAAAAATGGCAAATATATATTTTTTTAACCTGAATCAGTGTGGCTTGTCTGATAGGTCATGTTAATAGTTGAGTGAGAGTGTGGACTCTAGAAAAAGATCTTTTGGGTTCAAATCCCAACTTTACCTACCTTTAATAACCAGTTATACTGCCCTAAGCCTATTAACTGTTATCAGTTCTAGGTTTATAGAGCCTGAGCTTTAATCCCAGCTCAGACACAAACCCGTAATTTGTGAGCTTGGGTAAGTTAGATCACTTTTCTGAGTCTCTGTTTCCCCAGTTGTAAAAAGGGAATAATGGCACTCCCCCCCCCCCCAAGCTTGTATGGTACAAAGGAACTAATATATACACCAAAAAAGTTTGTCACTGGTAATGGCTACTCACAGGAATCTTTACTCTCTGATTCCTGGAGTAGGAAAAGTAAGCCATATACAAAAAGCCAGTAGTATTCTGAGCCCAGTGAGCAGCACACAATGTTGCCAATACCCTCAATAAGGAAGTACCAGGCAAACATGAAAATGTAACAAAATACAGAATGAGGGTCAATGTTATCACCATTTTGTATCTGGGATGCCCAGGGCTCAGTGGGAGCATGCCAGCTGGGGCTCTGCCTGACACAGCTGCTTGGAAGCAGCTGGCCTTGAGTGCCACAGCAGGGGGGTCGGAAGGGATACCTGTTGTTCTGACATCTAGAATAGAGCCTGGTTCCACAGAATACAGTGGCTCTTGAAATAAAGGTTCACAGTTTTTATTTGGCCTAAAATATTGGACTGCATCCAGTGCCTACTGCCCAGCTGATTCGAGGCTGCCTACCCACAGATGGCTTTATAAACAATGTTGTTTACGTAACTACTAAACTGTATCATAGACCCTTAAGGGAAATAAATTAGTAAGAGTGCTGTGCTTATAAATCTGGGCATTAGTCTACAACTTCATCAGATTTAGAAGCAAAATAATTACTGACTGTTTACTGTGTGCTTAGTGCCTTGTCAGATGCTAGAGGTGGGAGGGAGATAAAGATGTGGCCCCTGTCCTCCATGAGCTCACAAGTCTAATTGAGAGGCATGTGTTTTTTACTTGAAATTATAATGCAATTGAACAAAAACGAATATAGCCAATAAGTACCACAGAACTCAGAATAGGGGAGTCAAGAGTGATGTGGGTAGATGTGACATTCATGATGAATACGGGGTTTCCATAAAGACTTCATGGCATAAACTGGTGGGGAAAGGCATTCCAGAGTGTGAATAAAGGCATGGACAGAGAGAACATACATCCAAAAGATTCTCTGGGAAGAGTGTTTTAGAGCTTGAATGGAAAAGTCTTCCCATCAGAGTGGGATATGAATTTTATCTTGAAGGCAAGGAAAACCTAGAAAAGCTGTGAAAGGTTGAAAGCTTTAGGCAAATGAAGAAGCATGCAGGGGGTAAAGGGACAAATCTGGACCCAGCTTCAGTAGTCCAGGCACAGGGTAGTGAGGGCCAAGACAAAGGTAGTAGCTACAGAAATGAGAAGAAAAGGATGTGTGATAATTACAGAAAATTCCATAGGATCTTGTGAATGGAGACTTACTGGAAGCCAAGGAGAGAAAGGAATCAAGATGGTGTTATAATAAGAGCTTAATGATGATAGTATCATTAATCTTCTGATTCAGTAAATCCTATCAAAACTATCTGAATCACTCAGCAGTTTCTGATGATATCTTGATAAACCAGATCACTGTTTCTCAAGCTTTAACATGCATACAAATTACCGGGAGGCCCTGTTAAAATATATTCTAATTCAGTAAGTTTGAGGTAGGGCCTCAAAATATTGGACTCTGCATTTCTAACAAGGTCCCAGGTGACATTAACGCTGTTGGTCTGTGAACCATACTTTCATTAACAAAGTACTAGAATTTCTCTTCCTTATTTTCATGCCAAACATCAACAACTAGATTAGAACTTTAAAATAAGGTAGACGGGGGCACCTGGGTGGCTCAGTGGGTTGGGCCTCTGCCTTCGGCTCAGGTCATGATCTCAGGGTCCTGGGATTGAGCCCCGCATCGGGCTCTCCGCTCAGCGGCAAGCCTGCTTCCCCTCTCTCTCTCTGCCTGCCTCTCTGCCTACCTGTGATCTCTCTCTCCCTCTGTCAAATAAATAAATAAATAAATAAATAAATAAAGAATTACCATGTTTGGGTAATTCTTAATTTGAAAAAAAAAAAAAAATAAGGTAGACGGACTACGGAGAACAAACTGAGGGTTACCAGAGGGGAGGTGGGTGGAATAGGTGACGGGGATGAAGGAGAGCACTTGTGATGAGATACCACTTCCTATCCTCTAGAACGGCAAACATCAAAACCACAGTAACAAGTGTTAGTGAGGACATGAATTTGAAGCCCTCATATATAGCTGGTGGAAATGTAAAATAGTACAGCCACACTGGGGACAGTTTGATCCTCAGAAAGTTAACTGTAGACTTACTGGGTAACACATTAATTCTACTACTAGGTACATAGCCAAGACAAAGGAAAACATGTGCCCACATGAGAACATGTATAGGATTGTTCATAGCAACATGAGTCACAATAGCCAAGAAGTGGAAACAACTCACATATCTGTCAACTGAGGAATGGAGGAACAAAATGTGATATACCCATATAATGGAATATTATTTGGTTATAAAAAGGAACTGAGTCTGATATATGCTACATGATGGAAAAATCTTGAAAATGTTATGCTAAATTAGAAAAGTCAGTCACCCAAGAGTACATATTTTATGATTCCATTTATATGAAATGTCCAGAATAGGAAAGTCTATGAAGACAGAATGTAGATTAGTGTTTCCTTAGGATTGAGACCATCAGAGGACAATAGGGAGTGACAGCTAATGGGTACAGGACTCCTTTTTGTTGGAAGGGATATGTTCTAAAATTAGACTGTAATGACAGATACATAAATCTGTGAATATAGTACAAGACACTGAATTCAGCACTTAAATGGGTGCATTGTATGGCGTGTGACTAATGTCTTAAGAAAGCTTTTAAAAGAAAGGAGAAAAGCCATAGAAACTAAAATGACTGAGGGAATTTTTATTTCTATTTGAAAGAAGTATTTTTTGCTGTTTTACTCTTTTGGGAAAAGGGACAGTTGCTTGGAAATCCAGACATACTGAAGAAGCTTTCCTTGTTTAGTGTAGATTTTTGTTTGGGGGTAGCTTTGGAAGAATAATGATATGAGAGATCAAAGGCAAGTCTACTGGCAGGAAAAAAAAATAAGTTAAAATAGATCATGTGATCAGAATAGCTGAATACCAGCCAAAAGACCTCCTTATGTGACTGGACGTATCAGATCGGGCCACCAAAGAAGAGCTTCCTGAAGCTAAAGAAGACAATGTCTGCAAACGAATAATGGGTCTACATCTTTAAAAATAATCCTCTCAGGAGGAGTTTATCGCTGGGGGGTTGGGAAGTTTCCTATACTCAAATTCTGATGCAGAAAACAGGGATTGGAAACTGTAATATTGAGCTTACCAGGTTGTATAACAAATAAATGAGATTATGGCTGTGAAGATGCTTGGGCCAAGGGGGTACTCAGGTAATGGCAGCTTGGCAGTGGTTGTGAACCCGGAATGAGAGAGAGGCCGTTCTCTGGATAATTTAATATTAAGCTACACTTTCCTGATACAGTCATTTCTACACAATACACAGACATGGCAATGGGGGAGGTTATCATTTTTTTGTCTCCGGATTCTTTAAAGCAGTGCTAGGCAAACATGGCCACCTGTGATCTCCCTTTCTCCCATTCCTCTCTTTTTTCCCCCTCCATCCTGACAATTTACTTTCCATTGTGGATATAACTTTCCATGAGGCATCAGAATGGCAGGGTCTCTGCTGTAATGTTAGTCATGCTAAGCCTTGGCATGCAGTCACCATGTGAAGAAGCACAGGCCATGTGGGGAAGCCGTGTGTCGGCATCCCAGCTGACAGCTGCTGCAAAGACTTCCTGAAAGTGAGTGAGCTTTCAGAAGGTCTCAGCCTCCGCTTTTCAAGTCTTCCAGCTGAGAGCTCAGACACTGTGCTGTCTGAATCCTTGACCCACAGAACCGTAAGAGATAAATAATTACTGTTGTTGTAAGCCCCTAAGTTTGGGAGTAATTTATTAGGCAGCATTGGTAGCTAATACACAAAATTTGCCCAATTCCAAATCCCACGTGCTTAATCACCATGCTGTGTAACAAAGAACGAAACAAAACAGAAACACTTATCATCAGAATTGGGCTCCCCATGGAGACTTTCCTACCTCTGGGAAAGGCAGCATTGTCTGAAGACTCCAGAATACAGCCCTCATGACTGCCTATTTATTGTGGCAAATGGACACCACTGCAGTAACTGCACAGGGCGGTCTCTCAAGGATTTAGTTGCCTTGATGCAGGCACCTTGAACCTAGTCATCTCTGAAGTACTAACAAGGGTGAAACTCTAGGCCCGGCCAAGGTGAGGAGTCTGATCTGTGCAGAGCTCACATTTTGATCTTGGCATACTCTTCAACCAGTGGTCATGGTTTGTATACCAAATAGCTCCTCGATTGTTCAAAACCCAGCAGCACAAGTGTCTGTCTGTAAAAGCAATGTACACTGCACTGTACAAATATAAAATCTTATTATTTAGGATTTGGTGTCCTCCACAATGCTATTTATAGTATATCTGTTTTGTTTTTTTCTTTTGTTCCTGAGAACCAAGACACTAATGTAAAGAGACCAATTTGAAATGAAAGAGTCGTTTTGCAAACCAGGCTTTCTGTTCCTCCTGAAGGGGAGAAAAAGGACAGAAATGAGTGAGGGGTGGTAACAATGGACTTCTTTGATGCCATGCTCCTCCTTTAAGATGGACTGACACAGAGAAGAGAATTTCTTGATCTGCTGCACAGCCAATATTATAGATATTTGATGGAAACAGTAGACTGGCAGTGGGTGGTGGAAGCAGCAGAGAACAACGACAAGTTACAGTTTTGTGTTATTTCATTTCTTTTCTCCAAACTATTCAGGCCATCTGAGACAGACTAACCTGACTTTCTCCTCCTATGTTCCATCATTCACCCTCCTTGTTGTTAGGAGAAGAAAGGTTTGTAAAGGGAAATAAAAAAATTTTTAAAAAAATCCACAACAGCTGCATTTGAATGCTTGGAGAACAAAACAATTGGTACCTTTCATATCTCTGAAGGCTAAGCTCCATTATCTCATGTCAGAGTCGGAGCATGGGGGTAGAAAATCAGCTCTCAGAGGGCACAAAGCCAAAGCTCCCTTCATGACTGACCTAAAAAGGGAAAAGGCAAAGCTGTACTTCTGAGGAAAAAAAAAAAAGAAAGAAAGCAAAGTTCCAAGTCATTACATTTTATATACTTTGGAAAGCATGCTTTCATGAGAGTATAAATGGAGAGGATGTAAAAATGATGAGACTGGAAGCCCTGGGTTCAAGTCCCAGGTTTATGTGTTACCAACTGTGAGACCTTAAGATCTTTTCATCCTATTACCTTGGTTGCCTGAGTGGAGTGAAGATTCATGCCTTCACTCACACTCTCACTCACTCGTTCACTTATTTGTTGAGTGAGCAGTCCAGCTCCAAACACAGTGCTTGCCTTCAACAGGCTCACAGTCCAAAATATTTCCTTCATCTCATCACAGGGTTGTTCTGAGAATGAACACAGTAAAGTAAAACACTCTTATTAAAGTACTGTGATGTGATGAGCCCTGGATATTACCTGCAACTGATAAATTACGGAGCTCTACCTCTGAAACTAATGATGTACTATATGTTGGGTAATTGAATTTAAATTAAAAAAAAAAAAGTACTCTGACTGTTGAAAATGTACCTTGCAAGACCTGTTAAGCCTTGAGCCTTTGTAAGACCGATACAGAGGTCAGAGATTCTCCTTCTCTGTCTAAAGCCAAAAAAGGTCTTGCTAATTAGACATAGTATTGTAATGGGTCAGACTTGTCCTTCCCAAGTGTCCTTCCTGAGTCTCAGATTCTGCACCCTCCTCACATGCATCCTAGCCACAGTGGGTATAACTGGCTTGCCAAATCTTCCTGGTGCATAATTCTGCTCTGTACTGCCCTGCTCATAAGCTTTCATTGTTTCCTCTCTTTCTATGAAACCAAGCCTATACTCAACATGGCCTTCAAAACTCCCACCCCAGTCGGAGCGCCTGGGTGGCTCAGTGGGTTAAAGCCTCTGCCTTCGGCTCTGGTCATGATCCTGGGGTCCTGGGATTGAGCCCCACATCAGACTCCCTGCTCGGCGGGGAGCCTGCTCCCCCTGCCCCCCTGCCTGCCTCTCTGCCTACTTGTGATCTCTGTCAAATAAATAAATAAAATTAAAAAAAAAAAAAAAGAATTTCCCCAGAAGCATGGACTAGTACAATGATTAAAGGCCATTCAAAACAGTAGCTATGATGAGGAATTACATAGTAGTGCAGCAGGGGAGAGCAGAATGAGCTTCAGGATCAGATGCATCTGGATTCAAACCCTGGCCCTCTACTACCCGTATCACTATGGACAAGCCACTCAATAGGATTAAGCCTCAGATTTTTTATGTAGAATGAGAAAAACAACGATCCCTATGCCTCCCAGGGTTTGTGTGAGGGTTAAACAGGATCATGCAGGTGCTGACATATTATCATCTCTTACTTAACGGCAGCAGTCACTTCGGCTCTAAATGCCACCGTCATCAGTATCATCACTCCAGTTTCTACATTTACTATCTGTATCACTTGAAAGATTTCTTCCTGATCAAAAAGGCCAGATTGTTACTTAGTCACCAGACAGAGCAATTTCAGCCTCTTTCTCTTTGGATCAAATCATTTGACATTCAGCAGGGGAAGAGTTATTGAGTGGCTGAAGTATACACCTGAGCCCCCTTCAGCAGTGGCAGTGGTTGAAACTCCAGCCTGGACAGGCCAACTCTTACGCACAGAAGCTTCCAGATAAGTCTCTATACCCATGGACCAATCAATCACTTCCTGCCCTGGGCTCCCTGTAGTGCCAGGCTTGAACCCAACTGCCTCTCTGATTCTCCTTGGCCCTTGCATTTTAACAGTGAGTCTCCATGTAGGAGCACAAGGAAGCAGGAGTATGCCTGACAGGGGGAGGGGTTATATAACACATCACAATTCCTTCAGGACAGCAGTAATAATGAAAACATAGTCAATATAAAACATTATAAATTATTAATCATTTATGTATACCTATTACTTTTATGGTACAGAGTTCCAAAAATAATGTGCCTTGAATTTTTCCAAATTAGTAGGGATGTGTAGAAATGAAATTGGCTCTCTGTATTAAATGATATTCAATGAGGGGCATCCTCCAAATGCATACCTGAATCTCATGGGGGGGCAGACAGAAAGGTGGGAGGCTTTTCTGATAATCCAAAGGAGTAATCATTAATTCTTTAAAAAGCTCCAAAACATTGCTGTAGTGAGACCTCAAAATCTAAAGACAGGGCGCCTGGGTGGCTCAGTGGGTTAAGCCTCTGCCTTCGGCTCAGGTCATGATCCCAGGGTCCTGGAATCCACTCCTGCATTCGGGTCCTGGAATCCAGGCCTGCATTCGGCTCCTTGCTCGGCAGGGAGCCTGCTTCCTCCTCTCTCTCTCTCTGCCTGCCTCTCTGCCTACTTGTGATCCCTGTCTGTCAAATAAATAAATAAATCTAAAGACAGAGAAATTTTACCCCATTTCACACTCTCCTGTAATAAGCACTACTCTGGGCTAAGCAAATGGCTACATCACTGAAAACCAGTAGTTCCACGCTGCCCATCCTGGCAGCAAAGGGATCATGCATGACCTCTGTCAAGATTTAACAAATGGAGAGGCTCCTTCCAAACTCCATGGAATCCTGGTACAGTCCTAGTTTCAACTGATTCCTAGGAGGCAGCTTTGGTTCAAAAGAAAATAACCATGATACTAGCAAATGGGAAGGAAGGACATTTACCTCCACACTTTATTTCTCTACATCTGGCCCTCCACCTGCCTCAGAATTACTTGGATGAGTTTTCTCAAAGGTGCCAATTGCTGGCTCCGACTCAGAATCTCTGGGAGAGGGGCCTGGAAAGATAGAGGCTCAAGGGATTCTGACACATATGTCTTGGTAGTACTTTGAGATCTAGAAGAATGAATCCACCATGATGGCATTTTCAGCTCAGAAAAATAGCCAGCCTGAAAGAAATCTTTTGGCCCCAGGAAATGTCCAAGCTTCAACCCTCTAGTTTCTGTCTTCAAATTAAACTGTTGAGAGAGTTACCTACTTGGCTCACTCATATAACCAGGCAATTAGACCTGGCTGACTGCTTCTTTCTCACTTGAAAAGAGAGCCTGCCACATGACTTAAAATTCAATCAAACAGAGAACCTCTTGGGTTTTTAGACCACTTACAAAGACAGATGGAACTCTTTTTCTTGGGGTACTGTATTGGCTCTTCTACTTCCTAGTTTTATCATCTTGATCGATAACCCAAAAGAATAGGTGGGAATCTGTTTCCTAACCTCCATCCCACCTACCACAACAAAAGATAGGAATCAGTAGGAAAGAATAATGTTCTGTTGGCTCTCTTTTAGTCAGGAAAGCATAAGGGAATGTAAGTAAATGAGGACTTTATTATAGAAAGTCTCAACACTACTTTCTCAACACTACTCTCAACCCCACCAGCCTCAACACTACTATCATTTATGTTCTTAAAAGTAAATTCTTAAAAACAGTAAATTCTTCCTAAGTTTAGATACTTAACTATTATAAGTAAAGCATTACTTTGGCACCCTTTTAAACCTATGCACAGGAATAGACTAGAGGATCTCTAAGGTTTTGCTATGCAAAATGTGATCCCAGGACACAGAAATGCAAAGAACAGAATGTTGAAAGGATACTGTGAAGCAAGAAAGCAGGAAGGGTGTGCAGGAAGAGGATGGGCTATGAAAGCATGGTGGTTGCTATTATCTTCATGAGACAAGAACATACTGTAGCAATGGGGAAATGAATAATGCAGAAATTCCACTCCTGGGAGAAGGAGGCTTCTGAAGGTGATTCACAGGTTTGTTTTTTTTTTTAAATTTAATTTTTTTCGGTGTTCCAAGATTCATTGTTTATGCACCACACCCAGTGCTCCATGCAATACGTGCCCTCCTTAATACCCACCACCAGGTTCACCCAACCCCCCCACCCCTCTCCCCTCAAAAACTCTCAGTTTGTTTCTCAGAGCCCATAGTCTCTCATGGTTTGTCCCCCCCTCCAATTTCTTCCAACTCCCTTCTCTCTATCTCCCCATGTCCTCCGTGTTATTCCTTATGCTCCACAAATAAGTGAAACCATATGATAATTGACTCTCTCTGCTTGACTTATTTCACTCAGCATAATCTCCTCCAGTCCCGTCCATGTTGATACAAAAGTTGGGTGTTCATCCTTTCTGATGCAGGCATAATACTCCATTGTGTATATGGACCACATCTTCCTTATCCATTCGTCCATTGAAGGGCATCTTGGTTCTGCTATTGCTGAATGAACATTGGGGTACAGATGGCCCTTCTTTTCACTACATCTATATCTTTGGGGTAAATACCCAGTAGTGTAATTGCAGGGTCATAAGGTAGCTCTATTTTTAATTTCTTAAGGAATCTCCACAGTTCTGATGGCTGGGACAGTCCATCTCAGATGCTGGAGGAGACATCCGGCTCTATTTACATAGGTATCTGTTCCCTTACACCAACTGAAATCCCATCCAGTCTGGCTAGGGCCTCTAAAGGCTGGTGAGATATGTAGTCATAGGTGCAGAAGAGGGAGAGTGGCCACATTAAGGATGCAGTTTGTAGCAAAGGTTAAGAGAAAGGAAAAGAAAAGAAAAAGTCCTTTAGGAATCAAAAGCTTGATTACTAAGGGGAAAAAATTGGAACAAGACTTAATCTTATTCCAATGAGTCATATCATTCTAACTCATTCTAATAAATTTGTTATATCTCTCTGGTGAGACTAGAAGCTATATGAGGACAAATCAAATCACCGCATTCATTAACAACATATGACTGAGCAAAGCTAATACAGTGTAGGGACAGCAAGAGCAAACATTATGTCTTCTGCTTGTGCATATCCCCTATAGAGTCTGTTAAGGGGCTAGTAACAGAATAAAATGTAATAAACACTTACATTACTCTTGAGCCAATTGTGAATACTAGCTTAGAAAACCAGAGTGCCCTAAAGCAGGGGTTTCAAAGTGTAGTCTTCAGACTTGCCTCATTAACATCACTTAGGAGCTTGTTAGGAATATAAATTCTTGGGTTTCCCCCACCCAAGATCTACTAAATCAGAACCTATGGAGGTCAGAGCTAGCAATCTGCACTTTCACAAGCCTTCCAGATGATTCTAAGGTAGAGCCTATATGGTCAGACTTCGAGTAGCAAAACAGACACCTGGCTTTTATTACTTTGATCTGGAGGACATACATTTAAATTTTTTTAGCACTAATTGATTTGAGTTCAGTTATTAATACACATGCTTACTTTTTTCCATCCTAACAACTGTATCAGCCCATCAGGAGGTCACAAATCATAGTAACAATTCAACCATCCAGTTGTGCCCTTTCCTTTTTTATCTGAGGGCTTCTAATAAATCCTTTAACAGATCCTTTTACATGTTTTAAAGCCCACTGCAGTGGCTCCCTCCACTGTGAAGCCTCCCTCCACTCAGCCCTGGCAAGGATGCAGCAGCTGTTTCAATTACAGAGCTCACTCCTCAGCCTTCCAGTCCAGCTGCATTCCCATGTCTGCTCCCCACAGCCAACTATTGACTGTTAACTCTTTGGGAGCAATGAACATAACTTACCATCTCTATGCATACCCCTAACACCTGTCATAGAGTAACACTTTGGAGCTGGAAAGGAGCAAATAAAATACAACAGATGCCAGCCCTCGTAATTATGGAGCCTCAACTCTGTTATGGGTCCTGGGCTAAGCTTTCTATATATCTCATTTTGTTTTAATACTCACTATAGTCTTGCTACATATTTTTATTTTTAATTTTAAAGACTAGAAAATTGGGACTTAAAAGAGGTTGAAGAAACTATCAAATTAAATACAGCTAGTAAGTGGCAGAGGTGAAATTCTTGATGAGTGTATTATGACACCTCTCTTCTTATTTAATGGCTAGAAAACCATTGTCTAAACATAGAACAGAATTTTCTTAGTTGCACAGAGAGGGAGTGAAGCCAGGTAGGGCTAGAATGTAGACCTCAGTTTGCTTTAAAAATTTTTTTTTTTTTTAGATTTTTATTTATTTATTTGACAGACAGAGATTACAAGTAGGCAGAGAGGCAGGCAGAGAGAGAGGGTGAGGAAGCAGGCTCCCCGCGGAGCAGAGAGCCCGATGCGGGGCTCGATCCCAGGACCCTGAGATCATGACCCGAGCTGAAGGCAGAGGCCTTAACCCACTGAGCCACCCAGGCGCCCCTCAGTTTGCTTTAAATCACCCTGGTTTCATTCCCTTGAGCATCATAGCTGGGGAAGGAAAAAATATTTTTGAAATTTCTTGATCACTTGGAGAGTTATTGTCATTTCACAAATGAATGGCCTGGCAAATTTATTTTCTGGCAGATTTCTGAAGAGAAGCTGGATGCATTTTCTAAAACTTCCAAAGATACCAGAATTCATCATTTGGCCAGTTTAGCTCGCTTTTTGGATGCTGAGTTGCTCTGAGTTCTCTTGAACTCTTCCTTTCTGATCCAGGACTTCCAACAAACTATTGTCACCTTATCTTCCTCAGGTCTACGGACTTTTCTTCCATGCTCCAATCTGATTCTGGAACTATTTCTGGATAGGCATTGGGTTTTTCACAGTTTAAACTGATGACTTCCTTTCTATTTCCTGGTGAAAATTCAGTGGCGATTGCTAACCTCTGTTCTTGGAGGTGGCAGGAAAATCTCAAGGACCCACAAGTAATAATGTCCCAGGATTATGTAGAGCTCAATTTCAAACCTGAAAATAAGCTCAGTGGGTCTGATCACTCATACATCATAGTGCTGGTCACGTCTTATTGAACAGTGATGGGAACGGGGCAGAGGATGTGTACTACTTCAGTTACCCAACCAGGGTGAGGGATGGGAACTCATTTTCTGCCTAACTAAATGCCCAAAGATCTTCAGAGCTGTTTATTACCTAAATATCCAACTTTTGAGCTTGGGTAAGTTTAATGCTGTTTACTCAAGAATGTTGCTTTAAAAATATACAGATGTTTTAAACATCTAACAATAAGATTCTGTTGAACGTATTATGATATATTACATCAAGAAGTTCTACACAGCCATTTAAGTGTGAGTGTGGCTAGCTACTTACTGGCATGAAAAATGTTAATTTTGAAGAGAATTGTAATAATTTTGAAGAATATTGAAGAGTGAAAAACTTTACATACACCAATGATGCCAGTCTTATAAAGTAAAAATTAAAGAAAAAACAACATATGGATAGTTAGTTCATCTAAAAGGACATATACCAACATATTAACAGGGTTATTTCAGATTACCTGTGCAATAGGAGGTGCTTTGATTCTCCCTCCCTCTTTTCTTATCTATATCTTATAGTTTCCCCCAATAAACATGTCACTTGTGTAATTTAAAAGAATATTTTTAATCACAATGACACACAAACCTCTATCTATCTACCTCCAACCAACAATCATCCAAACCATCAGTCCTACAGAAGTTAGAGTATTGTATAAAAAGTTGCCTGGCAGAGAGATTTCTGTATCTAGAAAAAACTAATGTAGATTTTAGCCCCAAATCTGCCCCTGACTACTGTTGTACCTTTAAACACCGAGGCCCTTGGTCTCTGGTCTCAGTTTACTTCTAAGTAAAATGGCGATAATGCCATTCTCCTGGTAGGCTCCTGGGAAGGGTAAATGATGGGGTCCTGTTTCAGGATTGTGTGTCAGAATAAAGAAAAAAAAATTAAAAACACACACTGCAGAAAACACCTCAGGCCATCACAGCACAATTCAGGGCTTACAAGAAAGGGCTGAGCTGATTCTTAAATACCGATGGTCATAGTGTCTCTTTCCTGGTCACAGGGCTTATGTGATGTGACACAGAATGAACTTCATTAATTAAAAATCATTACACTCTTAGTGCAGGAGAAGAATGAATACATCTGCCATAGATTGGGGTCTTGCTGAGGTTACTGACTAGGCCCAGACTGTTCCAGGAGGAGTAAGAACTCGTGCAAGTGATGCATATTATGTTCTGGTAGAAAGTGAAGGGGAAAAAGGGGGTTTGTTTACCAGAGGACAATGCTACAATAAACTGAGGCATGGGGCATGTCAAAAATCCAAAAACTTTATATGTATATATTTTTAAGATTTTATTTATTTATTTGAGAGAGAGAGAGAGAAACTGCAAGTGAGAGGTGGAGCGGCAGAGGGACAGGGAGAAGCAGACCCTGAGATCATGACCTGAGCCAAAGGCAAACACTTAACTGGGCCACCCAGGTGCCCCCAAGAAGTTTATATTTTAAAGGGGCTTTAGTGATAACTGGGCCTGACCTCCAGCCAACATAGCGGTCCTCTCTATACCTCAGCCCTGGCCACCTGTGTTTCAGTATATCTGGGGTCCAGGGGCTCAGTACTTCACCTCTCAGCTCATTCACTCTTTGGATGGTGCTGTGAGAACATCCCTTCACCTGTTACCTCCAATTCTTCCACAGGTCTGAGCTCTGCCCTCTGGAGCCACACAGAAGTCCCACCAGGTTTTCTGTCAATGGCTCTAAATTGTGCTATAAGTAATCCACTATTAGTAATATATCACCGAAATTTCAGCAAATGTAGCATTTATAACTTAGAGCATATTTTTAGCTTATCCCTCTCTGATTTACTCTCCAATCTACATCCATAAGTGGGAGAGAAAAGGGTTGAGCTACAAGTCCCAAAAGAGAGCAAGTAGTTGCATCTGTCACGGGAGCTGGGAAGGATGAAAGGTTGTTGATTACTGTAGCTACACAGCACTTTATATATTCAGAGTCAGCTATCATCCCTCATCATTACCTAATACTCACTGAGTGCCTGCTGTATGTAGGGTTATGAGACGACGTGGTTGAAAGAGAGAGAAGTATGAGGCCCAATCATGAAATCATGGAGACTTGGGTTAGATGGCCGTGAGGTTTTTTTATAGTAAGAATAAATAACCTCAAGAGTGGTCAGGCACTGATTCATTGCTTCAAAGATTTATCAGACACAACTAAATGCTAGGGATAACATGGTGAATAAAAGAGACATATCACCTCCGTGAAGGTTACATTCTGGTTTCTGTTTACAAATGTTGATGTTTTAG
Source organism: Taxidea taxus jeffersonii (assembly GCA_003697995.1). Classification (NCBI taxonomy): domain Eukaryota; kingdom Metazoa; phylum Chordata; class Mammalia; order Carnivora; family Mustelidae; genus Taxidea; species Taxidea taxus. The sequence goes on along the minus strand of RCUC01130242.1, from coordinate 27,159 downwards.
ACCCCTGCCCTTCAACCACAATAAAAGCTTGATTTAAAAGATCCTGGTAGGTGACTAGTCCAAGTACTGACTCATCACTTAACAGAACCACCAATGAAAAAAATGTTGCAGCTGTGGACTATGGAAATGAGGTAATGAAGAGTGTCAGCTGTGGGGTCAGACCTGAGCTTAGGGCCAGGCTCTGGCACTTAGGAATTGTGTTTCCTTGGATCAGTTACCAAGCCAAATTCTAAATTTCTTCATCTGTACGATGTTTCCCATACCTGCCTCCCAAGGCTGTGGTGAAGATTCACGAGGTGATGAGCATAAAGCTCTCGGCACAGCACGTCAATGAATAGTTGCTGCTGTCTTACTAGTGCATTATCATAAGCGGAAACTATCTTGAGAGGTAATTATTACTGAATTCTTCCCCATATGGGAAGCCTAAGAAAAGGTTGCTTACAACACCTGATATGTTAACAAAACCCTTTCTAATTTAAAGTGCCTGATGCATAAACCAGTCACAGTAGAGACCCTATGACTTCCACCCATTTGGCTCTTCCCTCATAAACTAGTCACAGTAGAGACCCTATGACTTCCACCCATTTGGCTCTTCCCTCTTCCCTGATGTTCCCTCAATGATTTCTCCTCTAGACTAGAATCTATTTCTTCAACTCTTCCTCCCACATTGGTGTATTTCTCCCAACACACATCACTTATATAAGCAACTCATGTTGCTTTTTTTTTTTAAGATTTTATTTATTTATTTGACAGAGAGAGATCACAAGTAGGCAGAGAGGCAGGCAGAGAGAGAGAGAGGGGAAAGCAGGCTTCCTGCTGAACAGAGAGCCCGATGTGGGGCTTGATCCCAGGACCCTGAGATCATGACCTGAGCCGAAGGCAGAGGCTTTAACCCACTGAGTCACCCAGGCGCCCCAGCAACTCATGTTCTACAGTTCGTCCTCACATATCAATGGCCAGGTGAAGCACCTCTGATTTTTTTCATGTTGAAATACATTTTCAGTGACCCACGTCTCAGTAAGTAATCCCATTCTTCGGAACACCTGTTGGAAAAACGGCTTTTCCACTTTTACTCTCTTCCCAGTAGGAAGGAGCTATTCATAAAATTGGATAGGTTTCAGGATAACGGTGAGGACACATTTGCTGGTAAATGGGGACATGATGCATTTAAACAGTGGTCACCAGACAAAGGGGGTAGGCCAAATCTGGCTGCTTATTTTTATAAATAAACTTTTACTAGAATACAGCTATGCTCCTTCATTTACATATTGTGTACGGCTACTTTCACTCTCCAGCAGTGGAAGTGAGTAGTTGCAACAGGGACTTCATGGCCCACAAAGCCTAAAATATTTACTATCTAGCCTTTTCACAGGAAAAAGTTTGCTGACCTCTGCATACCAAGCTTAGCATGTAGTAGCACATGTTACTACATTGGCAGATTAGCCCAGGATATGAACAAGGATGAGCCTGATGTTCTCTCTGGCATATTCTGCAAATTACCTTGGGCAGACCCTGAAATGGTTTGCAGCAGAATACTACTTCTGCATCCCAGACTGCCATACCATCTCAAGTCACCCAAACTTCACCCCAATCCTGAAACACATCCAGTCTATAATCTGTCTTATTTAACAACCACCATTCTGCATTACACACACACCTCAACCACTTTAAACCTTTCTTTTTATTTTCTCTGCAACATTTGGTGTAACCCAGTTACACTGAACCACCATACACTGAACTATAATCCTTCCTTAATTTTGCAACCTTTAAACTTATTTCAGTGTCTCTGAGGATTCCTGGTTCTTTGATCCCTCTCCCCAGTGAATGCCCTTCTGTAGGACCTCATGAATATGATGTATGGATATATTCATGATGTCATGAATATGATGCATCCTTTGCTGTTTCCATCAAGGTCTGCTGGGAGGGAGCAGGGAGGGATTCAGAGTCTTCTCAGAGCTCATAAAACCATCCTTAAACATAAGAGAACCAACAATTTGGGGCTGAAAGCCCACATTGTAGATCATTAAGAAAAAGGAAGCTAAAGGTCAGAAATAGGCCTCCTCAGTCACAGGGCCAGGTCCTAGGCAACTTGAATTCCAGCCTCAGGTTCCCAGTCTGGTGCTCTATTCTACATACTATCCCATTACTCTTTGGATTCTAAGGACAAGTCACATTTTTCAGTAATTTCATTTTCTCTGCCTTTATCATAATATTGGCCACATTGCCAACAGTATACTTTCCAGAACCCTTCCCATGCCTCTTCTATCTAACTAGCTGGTTTTTCCTCCTTTCACCTCATTTTGGAATCTTCTAGAGATCCTGCCTTTGGTTTATCTAAATTAAATCTCTTCCCTTGACTGTTTACTTATTCCTCTAAGCTTTTTAGTTCAGTTGATAATTTCTTTCATCATCTTCTCCTGTGCTTGCAATCCTATGTAATTTGGCATCACCCATAAATCTGAATAATGTACAACTTGCTTCATCTTGGATCATTACAGATTTTAATAAACAGTGCCAGTATCATTAAAGATCCCTGTAGAGCTGGGATGAGCTAATTCTTCTCCCTTTATTGTGGTGAGGACCCCCAGTTTCGCCTTTGTCTTTCCCAGCTGAGAGGAGTAAGAAGGCCACGAGCGCAGATGACCTGTTGAGCCTCATCTTGCCCATGGATGGTTGAGTGGTGAACAGAAGCTATTTCCCTCCAGCCAGCTAGCTGCCTGTTGCCAGGGGAACCATGCTCCCAGATAATGATCTCTGTCTTCTAGGATGTCACACCTTGACTGAGCCTTTAAGAACAGTATTATGGGAGGTTACCAGGGAAAACACTGAATTCTACTCTTCAGTCTGCTATTGGCAATAGACCTGGGGGTTCCTGCATTAGCTCATTCCTAGCATTTTCATTACAGTGACCTCATTGTTTCTGAATATTCTAATTTTACTTTTAAACTGTCCTGTGGGATAGTGAACACTCTTCCCCAGACTGTGCAGCTCTCTGACTCACCTCCTTCAGGCCCTGCTCAAATGTTACCGAATCAGAGGCTTTGCCTGACTACTCTGTTCACTAGAATGACTCCCACTCCCACACTCCCCAGTTCCCTCCATGCTTTACTTCCCCCCAGGTGCTCTACATTCCACTCATTTTTGCTTAGTGTCTGTCACTAGACTGAGAGCTCCATGAGGACAGGTGATTTGTTTCACTCATTAATTTACTTATCTTTATTGATAGATAACTGACATGTAACATTGAATAAGCTTAAGGTGTACAGTGTGTTCATTTGATGCATTTATTATAATATGATTACCATTCTAATGTTAGCTAACCTCTAATCCATCACACAATTGTTTTATTTTTTTGGGGGGGGGAAATAATTAAGCTCTAATCACTTAGCAACTTTGAAGTTTATAATACAGTATTGTTGTCAGGCCAGGTCCCTCAGTCTGCTTTGCTCACTGTATTTCTAGTGACTAGAGCCAAATAATGAGTAAGTATGGTGCTGCAGCTGCTGGTTTGGACTTTATACATAGAGAGGACTTGACAGTTTTCAGAGAGCTTTAATTTCTTTTATTTCATCCGATTTTCATAAAACCCAGGATTATTATCTCCCATTTTTGCTAAAAGAATCTTAAGATCAGAAACAAGTCAGTTCTTTCCTTCCTTTCTTCCACCCTCCCTCCCTCCCTTCTTTCCTCAAATAACTAACAGTTGGGTGCTTTACGAATCTGTGGTGATGTCCCATAGCCTATATACTATATTCTGACTTTATCTTAATTTCTTAAGTGAAGGATCTCAGGCAAATCACTCAATGTCTGAAACCTCACTTGAATGCAAATTCACTTGAAAGATTGAGGGCACTAGTAATAACCGGAAGATGTCAAGAGGATGAGATCAGCTATAGACAAGTACTTAGTACCACGGCTGGCGTACAGGAAGCTCTCAATAAATGCTGCTGATTACCCTTACTCACTGTTATTACCGCCATCACCAGCATCATCAGCACTATCCCTACTCCCACATCACCACCATTTCCTCTGCCAGTGTGTGCCAGGCACTGTGTTAGGCCCTGTGGTTATAGAACAAAGACAAAAATATCTGTGACCTATACTCTGTGCTAATTGCTTTATATATCCTTAATCCTTACAGGAACCCTATAAAAAGTGTATTACTCCACAAGCTGGATGGTAGCGTAACTCTGAATTGCAACCGTGTCTGCCTAATTATAATGTCCTTGATCTTACTCACTATACTGTACTCATACAGTTTCGAGAGAGGAGTATTTATATAACTATTATGTTATGGTGTGATAACTGAAAAAAGTAGGAAGGTGCTATGCAAGTATACGGGAGGGCCTCCTGACTAGACCGGGGGAGGAGGGAGTGGTGAAAGAAGGCTTCTCGGAGGAGATGTCATAAGGTGAATCTTGGAAAATGAAATGGAGTCAGCTGAGGCCTCGTGCCTAGCAAATGGCAGAGCAAAGACGGCTTTGTGACTTCGCGTTCACTCCACTGCATGTTCTCTGTAAAACCCCATTCAGCAACACAAAATTATTTTATCTCATCCCTGATCTCCAGTTGCTCATAAAGACTACTCTTGGCAAAGTGGTGGTTTTACCCTATAGCTAATGCAGAATGCTTTGCCAAGTGCTGTCAGCTGCTGTCAAGCCATTCCCAATGGGAAACCATTTATTATACAACTGAATGAAGTCCATCATCACAATATGACAACTCCTGCTCCTGTACAGTTCCTTCAAAAAGAAGGAAGAATTGCAGTCCATGCTGATTCCATAGCCGTTCAGTAATACACAGGAAAAGAGAGCACTTGGGTGTCTCTCAGAATGTACAGAAGACATGGAATTTTGACTTTTATAGGTTCTGTCTCTTGGTATCAGAGAAAATGAAGTTTGTTCTCTGGGTACTCTTCCAGATGGTCAAAGGTTGCTTAATGCCACCGCCTGAACATCAAGGACTTTGGAATAGATACTGCAAGTGAAGCCTGGGGTAGAATGGGCTCAGGTCCAAGACTCAAACACTAGCAGAAAGGCAGGTGGCCCAAAAGGACAGACTAGGCTAGGCTGAAGAGAAGCTGATACAATAGACATGTTAATGCCTAGTTCATTGGTCATCATTCTTAGTAACTAGAAGAGATGGTGACACAGAATAGGTATTTCTAAAGTAATTGGTAGATGAACTAATCAATAAGATGATCAGTGAGCCAACTGGTCAATCATGGGTGTCAAGGCAGAGAGGTCAGGCTAGTAATGGCCTGAGAGGCCATGAAAGTTGGTTTGAGATGTTTGGTTTTTAGTCTCTGAATGAAAGGTGTGTTTCATTAGAGGAAGGTCAATTCTAGAAAGGTGAACAGCACAGACCCAGATCTCAGTGTGGGACATTCCAAGGATGTGAAGAGTTAATTCAAGTCAGTCAGACCTTTCTGCCCACTTGGCAGTCCAGAATTCTTCTTGTCCTCTAGCAGAGCCTATCTGACTTTGCAACAAGTCTCACTAAACTTTTTGCAGATGCTTTTGTAGGTCGGCTTGGTCTTGCTGACAGGTGTATGCTGTTTAGGCAAGCTGGGAAGAGGTAGCACTGGTCCCTCTCCATGCACATGGCTGGCTTTCCACAGGGAAAAATTCAGCTCACAGACTGCGTCTATCATCTTGCTCTCTCCACCTTCACCTTCGCCATGAACCTGGGTTCAGCATGGCTTTCAGAACAAACTGAACAAAGAAACCTGATATCATATTTGTAAACTTCTAAGGAATTTGGAACCCAGCCCAGTCTGACCTTGTCACTGTTCAAATGAGGGAACTGAAGGAGAGGGTAAGTCCAAGCTTACATTGTAAATTGGGCCTAGAACCCAGATCTCTTGATTCTTATGCACAGGTCAGCTCTACTTTTGAATGTCCCACACAGGCTTTACAACAACGGTCTTGAGCCTTTATACACCCCATGATGAATTGAATGAGTGATAATAAGAGTGAACATTTCCAGAGATTCTTAAAGGTAGAGTTTGAAAATTAGTATTTTTTGATAAGTGTGCCCTGATAATTTAGGTACAGGTGGTCCATGGACCACATTTGAGAAACTTGGGTCTAAAGGAATTGTCTGCCTCAATGTAGCAATCTCATCTTACAGATGAACAAACTAAGGCTCAAGAAGTGAGGTGGCCATGTAGCAATTTAATTATACATGTAGGACTAGAGCCCAAGTGTGGAGATTGGGATTCCCTAAAGCAGGGATGGCATTAAACAGCTGACTTACAATGGGGAAATATGTCCATTTTCAATATCCTTCTAATCCTCCGATTAAGCAAAAAAGAAAAATCTCAGTTTCGTGCTGTCTTTAAGACTTCTCTGACAATTATTAATTTCAATACCCAATCACTACTTTTTTATCTTAAACAAAAAAACAGCATGAGTCAGGATCAGACCCCTTCCTACGTGATGACTAGAATATGATATTTTTCTGTTATCTGGCTATCTATCTATTTACTTACTTACTTATTTAAAGATTTATGCATTTATTTTAGACAGAGAGCATAGAGGGGAGAGGAGCAGAGGGAGAGGGAGACCCCTGAGATCATGACCTTGAAATCATGACCTGAACTGAAATCACGAGTTAGGCGCTTTAACTGACTGAGCCTCCCAGGCACCCCTGTGATCTTTTTATTTTTATAGCTTCTATCTATTAATCATAGGTGATACTGGTTTTTCTATTTGTAGTAGGTTGTATGTTTCATTTTTAAATAAAACAAGCATGCAATGTTATACGAAGAGACAAATTCCCAGGCATGATAAATGCATGGAGATAGGGGAAGGGCTGAAGTTTAGGAAACAGTGATCTGAACAAACCTCTAGAGAGGGTAACAAAGTGGCCAGAGCCGAGGGAACTAGCCAGTGGCAGTGGCAGTACTCAATCCCAGGCCATCTCACTGCAAGGAAGGTATCTGGCAGGATCATTTAAGCCTACAACCAGGCCTGGGTTTCATGAGGAAGGGTTACCTATGCTAGGAATAACCTATTTCAATAGTACAGGTTGCAGGTTAGGTAGACCTTAGACTTAGGGGAAAATTACAACCATAAACAATCTAGGGAAACCAGGGGCAAATGATAGGTAGATTATATACATATCCTATTCAGGTATCTGTAAGACGTGCCTCCTAATCACTTAAGGGGAGATACTATACTTGATCTTAGCCAAAAGGCCGAGAAGTGATTCCTAATCACTTAAGGGGATGGAACATGGTTTTTAAATCTATTGGTGGAAACCAAACCTGAGGAGAGGGACAGGGACACACTACATGAATGCCAGCGCCACACAGAAAGGGCTGGTGGGTGGTGGTGGGGTGGAGCTTATAATCTGAAAGTTCAAGGGACACAAGCCCAACTCTTGTGAATTTCAGCAGGCGTCCCGGAGGGATCTCTAATATTGAGCTATGTGAGAATCCTGTGAGCTGACTGAGAGCCACACTCTGAGAGCATGGGCTGACCCTGCAGGCACGGCCAGGCTGGCCTGGAGGAGGCAGAGGCTGGGGTGAGGGCTGAGCTATTAGTTGCTGGGAGAACAGACACATTTAAAAAAAGCATGCCACTCTGACAACCAGTTCTACTCATCCCACAGTCCTTGCTTCACGCTGCTTCCCCTAAATCTTACTGTCATAGTCATAATACATCACCTTAAAGTGTCATGGGGTATACACTTTAAATGAGTGAACTTTATGGTATGTAAATTATATATCAATAAGACTGTTTAAAGATGACATGGGAACGGGGCCTCTCCTGGACGATGTGCTCAAGGAAGCATGATTCTCCCACCATCCACCAGCTCTGAATCTTTCAGGAGCACTGGCTCACTTCCTCTTTTCCTTCCTGTCGATACTCATCCTGCTGTGGCTGTGTCCCTCCCATGGTTTCCCTCTGACATTCGTAGTCCTCACTAACCCCTGTCACTTTGGGTGATGAGTAAAACAGATCAAGGCCTCGGGCTCCCCAGCCCCTGGCCCAGCTCTTCTTGCCCTTCACTGTACCACCTCCCTACCTCTTCTCTCCTCTGTTGCTTCTCTCTGTCACAGCAACATTCTGAACTTTCTTGCATCAGATCACAGAGCTGTGAGAGCACAAGGTGTTGTTTGCTGGTGCTAGGTTAAAGCAGCCTCGGTTTTCTGGTGATTATTAAAGAAACAAAACAAAACAACAACAACGAAACAACTCCTCATCCTTTGACTTCTATCAACTTGCAGATAAAAAGGCTGGAAGTGTGGTTGGTTCTTGCACTGGCACCTCTGTCCCCAACTCAAACTCATGACTCCATTGGCTGAATGTGCATTTGGGTACAGCGTTTATCTATCTTGAAATCATTGGAGTCCCTCAGGCTGACACCAGGCCCCTCAAGCTATTATGAAGTCCTTTATAGACATGATTACACAGGTAGGCTGCCAGAGACCTAAAACACAATGCCATTTATTTCTGTGAATCACCTTTCCATTAAAGACATCACACACAATGTATCAGCACAGTACCGAGCAATGAGACCCAAGGACCCAAGCAATGAGAAATAGAGCAGGAGACACACAATAGCTTGACTGGGAGACTGTGGAGGTGGGGTGAGAGAGGGAGAGCCAGGGGCATGTGGAGAAGGAAGAATGCTTTTGATAGGCCAGGCTCCATGGGGCCCTCCTCTAGGCGGGTCTGCAGGGGAGAGATCATTAGTTTTCTACAGGGCCTTGATATTCAGGGCTGGGTCTCTGGGTTGCTGCAGAATTCCAGGGCTGGGGTTTTCCTTGCAAAGCTTGTTTATGCTCCTCTTATGTGTCAGGAGCCAGGAATGCAGAGTGGAGGAGACAGCAACTCTTTCCACACACACACACACTGCATGAGGTTGAAAGGGGACAGCAGGTTTCTCTGGAAGATTCCAGGACTCCTGGCTCCCCAGATGTCCTACTGATTTTATTTCTCAGGTGTGCTGCCCATCAATAAGGTCTGTGGAACTTCTCTCCCTGAGATGAGTAGCATTGATATTTTTATTTTTACAGTTTGAAGAATAGGAGGCCCAGAGAGAGTAATTAACCTAGCCCAACTCTGCTTTATTAGCAGAACTCGTATTCAAACTCAGTCTGATCTCAGGACCCTTGAACTTTAGCCAGAAAGGTGACCTTCTCAATGAAGGCACTGGCAATATCAATGGAGAAGAGAGAATTGACTAGAAGTATTAAAGAGCTAGAAAAATAAGCCTGCTGCCCTTTCTCTGCAACCTTAGGAGGTTAGCAGGAAGAGATGGTGTGATGGAATGATGCAAAATGTTTCTAGAAGGAATATGAGCACAAAAGGTTTTTCTTCAACATCACGTTGAGTTGAAATTTTCACTCAGCCCAGAGGATTCCAACAGTCACTGCTGAAGAAACAAGAGTGCAAATTAACGGATTCTATTCGACAAACTTTGATAGGGTGTCTATTATGTGAAATGCTTTGTACTTAGATATCTGAGCTGGGGGAGGAGTTGAGGAGGAAGGAGGCAAGTAAAAGAAGAGCCACAGCTTAGCATGATGAGGTCTCTTCCCCCAGAGGAGCTGTCAGTCTACGGGGAGAGACAGTCACGCATACAAATCTTGCTCATGAAGAGCAGAGTGATAAAAGATGTCATGGAAGGAGGCTCATTCCAGTGGGGCTGTGGGTTGGGGGTTCCAGGAAAGCTTACTGTGGGAATTAGATCTAAAGTTATCTTGGAGGGATAATTAAAAGTCTTAAGTGGGGAGAGGAAAGGGTGAAGAAAAAAAGAACAAAAAGGCATTGCTGGCCAGCTGTGTAGCTTGTGCGAGGTGCATAAGCAATAGAGGAAAGAGGCGAGAACTGGCTATGGTTTAGAACATGGATGTGAGGTTGTGTTAGGGTTCAGGACTATGGAAGGACAGATGGGGTGGGACAGGGTCAGAGTCCACTCAGTCTTGAATGATACAGTGAAGCCTTGAATGCCCCATGAGTATAACAATGGATGGTATGGTAGAAGGTCTGTTTTACGATGGTGATCTTGGGGCACCTGGGTGGCTCAGTGGGTTAAAGCCTCTGCCTTCTGCTCAGGTCATGATCCCAGGGTCCTGGGATCGAACCCCGCATCGGGCTCTCTGCTCAGCAAGGAGCCTGCTTCCTCCTCTCTCTCTCTGCCTGCCTCTCTGCTTACTTGTGATGTCTGTCTTCAAATAAATAAATAAAATCTAAAAAAAAAAATGGTGATCTCAACAGCATAAACAGATTTGGTGGCAGAGACAGGCTAGAAGCAGAGGCCAGTTAGGAGCATCAGTCAGTACTGCCAGCTGTCAGAGGGATGACAAAGTCAGAAGTTGGTGACAGATCAAAGATATGGGTAAGGGGAAAAGAAGATTCAAAAGACTTGTTTCCTTTCTGGGTGACTCGGTGGACGACAGCACCATTTCTGAGATGGGGAGCATAGGAGGAGGAACAGAAGATGGTGGAGGTAAAAATTATGACCTTGGATTTGGACACGAATAATCAATGACCAGCCGGCATTTGTAGATACTTATTTAATGTTGGGAATGGATGCTTTAGGTAGGGCTTCTTGAGACCAAGAAATAAAAGCTGCTTATAATTCACATCACTCACCTTCTGAACACACATTCAGTGAAACAGTATGTTCTTCTCTACCACTAATTTGTTTGGCTGGTGGGAGGATGATGTTCACAAATCTAAAGTGAAAGCTTTCAATCCATCACATGTGCAATTAACTTGCTGTAATCAATAGATAGAGGCTACCCCTCTGACCACCTTGGATTATCTATCCAACGGGCTAAAAGACCATCCCAGTTCTTAGGTGTACAAGGAAATAAACAATAGTGAGAAATGGTGAATCAGCAGCATTACTTCGTACATATGATCAATGCTCTAAATTTATGGGGCATTTTGTATCCACTTGCTGATCCTAACAACCCACTAAAAATGGCCTATGCCTCTTTAAAATGTAAAACCCATGTGCCACTCTCCATCCCATAGAGATTTTGATTCACTCTACTAAGATGGATATATGAACCCCGTGGAGAAATTTCTTGTTTCATATAGAACCTACCATCTGCTTAGCCAGAAAAATTTCTGAAACGTTATTTCCGAAGTATTAAAAAAAAGACAAACCAAAAGAGACTCTTAATGTCATAAAACAAACTGAGGGGGGTGGGAGGGAGAGGGGTTGGGAGAGAGTGGTGGGGTTACATTATATGTTTAAATAAAGCTTAAATTAAAAAAAAAAGAAAAAACAATAAATGTAATTATTTTCTAATTGTGAAGCCATGTTATAATACTGGATAACCTTTTATAACCTTTCCCCTGAAGACACTGATATGTATCCCACAGAGGTCAGACACTTATCTGACCCCTTGACTAAGATTGGCCAATGCATTAGGGTGGGGAGTTATAATCCTGTTTCCCAGAAACCCAAAAAAGTGCATGGTTTGCCCAGAGTCACACAGCCTGTAACCATGATCATGGGGGTCAGGCCACAACCTGACACTTTCCATGGGCAACTGACAATATATTACCATCTGTGTATTTACAGTTACATTTCCTGGTGAGAAACCTTTATTATTCCATTACTGAAGGGGTTTATGGAACGAAACTGAATGTGTAAGATTTTTCAAGTCGCTATTAGGAAGGTTTACTGAAGCATTTTCTACTTTAGTTGGTCACTTTGCTTTCCTCAGACACTTTCTTCAGCTTGAATTTCTAAGGATGTTCCCCCCCACCACTACCCCACTGTATCTGCCAATAGATCCAGGCAATTGCACAGCTCCCTCTCCCTGGAGGGGCATTTATCAGTCAGGCTTTCAGCTGAACCTTTACTTGGCAGCAAATACTAAAGTCAAGTAACTCCACTCTTCTCCGAGACAGACTGGCCTCCTAATTATACCCCTTGGAATTTCAGGAGTAAAGTTAGGAGCAGAAGCACAGAGGAAAGGAGGAGTGCATGTCTTCTATCAGCTGGCTTTGAAGGACAATAAACATTTCTAGGTTTGGTGACTGTCCCCAGCAAGGACCAGAGGAGCCCCCAAACCTTCAGAGGACTTCCTGTCACAAATCAAGTATAGAAATACCCTGACCTGGGGGTCTCCTTGGTCAGTCCCCATGCTACGGAATTGTACAGACCTTGATTCTCTTCCTAGCTCTGCAATTCTTAGCTGGGTGACCATGGAGGTTAATCTACCGTGAGCCTCAGATGAGTTACCCATTCTAAATAGGCAGTATAACAGCACAGATCTGAAGACTGTTGTAAGCACTGAGTGAGACTATGCCCAGGATATTAGCTGAGTATCTAGCACTCATATGACAGCTGTTGTGACTGTTGCAACTTTCAAGCCAAACATCTTCTGCCTTTTTACTTCTTTTCCTGTGCGCACACGGTGTTTCTCCCTAGGATGGCCTTTCTCATCAGTATTGCTAAGAGCAGAAATCCAACCACCTTTCAAGGATCAGCTAAAATCCTTTCCCTTTCTCCCTTTCCTTGATACCCTCTTCCCAAAATACTTCTTTGAGCGTTCATTGGCACTGTTTTGACTTTCTCGTGTCATGTAATACTTATTTGAGTCACCATTTCAGCTCCACAAGGTACTTGCGGGCAGGTTCCACTGCCTTATGCTATTTATTCCCTCCCACAGAGCTCTGAACTTCTCTAGCCATCAGATTCATCACACCTTATTGTGATTGAGTATCTGTCTCCCCAACAGAGAACTGAGTTGTATCCCCAGTGCTTAGCAAGTGGCAGGCACCCAGTGGACACTGGCTGAAGGAATGAATGAGTGAGTAAAAGGTTCTGTCAATCCTCTTTCTGTCTCCTGCAGTGCCCAACACATAGTAGACCCCCCCATTTTTCCAAAGATAAATTCATTATGTGCAATAGGAGGATTCACAAACTCAAATGTGTTTGGGCATCAAATGGGTAACCAGCATGTGTGAAAAGGCCTAGGAATTACACAATATGAAAAACCAAGAGCAGTAGCTAACTCTAAGAGGAGTGTATTCCTTTTCTAAAAGAGCTCACGTGCAATTTTTTAAAAAACACTGCTTATCAAGCAAAAACACATCTGTGGGACAAAGTGCTCTTGCCATCTACTTTTCTATGACCTTTGTACAGGAGATGAGTGAGGTCCCTGACCCACAATGCTTAGAAATTTGTATCAAATAGAGACGGTATACATTTGTCATAGACGGGGAGCATGTGTATGGGGTATCTCTTCTGTTCTATTGGGACCTCATCTGACCTTTATGAAAGCTTCTCCTGGCATCCATGAGAATCTTCAATGATGTTCCTGTTCAAAATGTCCATCTGTGTAAATTCTAAGATAAATAACAAGTTACAACTTTTCCACGCTTATTTGTAAATGGCTAGTAAATAATTCTTAAATTAGTCCTTTCTGGGTAACTTATCAGTTAAAAATAGCAGTTCTTTCAACCAAATGGAGGTGTAGTAACAGGGAGAATTAAAGCCTGGAGAATAGATAAATCTAATTATGGGAGAAGATGTTAGAGGGTAGGAAGGCTTCATGGTATATATCTCTCTAGTGATATCACATACTACATCCAAATGACCTTTTACTTCCTGTAGTGAGAACAGCTCAGGGCTAAAGATTCTCCAAGTCTCTGAGAATGGTGGATAAAACAGGTCAATGTGGCTGGCAGTGGACTTCACAGAGGAGGTTACGCAAGGCGTAGGTAGGGTAAAAAATATATACATATTGGAAACGGATTCATTTTTTATAATTAGGTTTCTATTCAGAGGCTGGCATTTTTTTCTTGTCGCAGCCCCTCCAAATCTGTTCTGAACCTATGGACAAGTTTTGGGCCCACCACCCATAAGGGAGTGCTCTGTTTTTGGAGGCAGCAACCTAGCTCTTTCTCTAACGCCATCTGATGGGAAGACCCCCAGGCCTGTGGCACATATAGTAGGGCAGACCTGCCAGGAGAAATGGACAAGAAAGAGAACGGGCAGATCCACCCCCTCACCCTTATTCCACTTCCCAGGAGCTTCCTGTGGGACACACCATCCCGATTCCTGGTAAAGAACAAGGAAGGAGCATCAGAGAACCTGCTCTACCATTACTTGTATGTAAACCAGTCCATTCCTTTTCAGAGCCCTAATTGTTCACATGTGTCAAATCTGGGACAGGGCAGGGGTAGGGAGGGTTGGATTTGATCAACTCTAAGGATTCTTATGGATCTGACCCTTCACAACTCAGTGTTTCCTAGAGAGGCTGTTGTTTCTGGGGTATATGTAACATGGGATAAATGATCTCAAGACTTTCGAGATACTTCAGGGGAAATCTAGAAACTCATTTTGGTTCAGAGTGAAACTGTTCATCTGGTCTACTACTGGCACTACTATTTTAATTTCCCAAGTGGAAGTGCACAACGATCTACTCTCTTCTGACCACTGAACTTTGTCTTTTCTCCTCCTCGGTACTCATGCACAAGCATGTGCACACAAGTGTTGGATATGTACACACACATACCATGTCAATTCTTGCCTCCATGCCAACTGTGGTTATCCCCAACTTGGAATATCCTGCAGACTTGCAGCCAGATACTGATTACTCTTCCTGCAAACACTGGAAACTTTTCTCTGACTGCCTCCATCTACCCCAGTTTCCCTCTCTGAATTCTCATCAGACTTGTAGTTGAGATATCCCATGGCTTGTAGCCTGGTCTGAGTTCTTACACCATTCTGTGTTCAACCGACCATGGCCTCGCAGGCCCTCTAGCACTTGGACTTGTTTGCCTTGATGACCCCACCACCCACCACTCTCTCTCCATTGTGTTCAGTTTGTTTCAGTCAGGTGGGCCTTCTTTCTATTCTTCAAATCCTCCATTCTTGTTGGTGCCCCAGAGCCATGCACTTGCTACCCTCTGCCCCCAACTCTTGGCATGCTTAGCAACTTGTCTTCATAGATACTTAAGTCATACCTCACTCCCTGACCACCTTTCCTAAGCAGCCGATTTTCCTCCCTGCCACACTATCCCATTCTCTTTAACACTTGTCTCCTAGCACTTAATCACTAGCTGAAGTTTTATTATTGATGGGTTTATCTAAAATTTCTCTTTGTTCCCTCATCCCCAAGAGAATATAAGCATCAGGGGAACAGAGGGCTGCCTTGATCATCTCTCTGCTCCTAATTTCTAGGACAGTACCCAGCATGTTGTAGGTGAACATTTTCTAAATAAATAAATGAACGCCCATAATCACTCATGTGTTTATGAACTACATGCCTAGAAAGACTGGACTTTTCTCTAGAGCAGGGCCTTACCTACTACATTTAGGTGGGAGTAAATAAATAAATGTGGATCATGTCAAATGAGAAAATTTGATAACTGCTATCTCAAGGCTAGGACTATCTCAAGGCTAAATTATTCAAGAAATCACAAATGGGCCAAGGAAGAAAAATATTAAGCAAACAAACTACTGACATTAGCAGAAAGTCTGCCAGACAAAGAATCCAAGGTTAGTAATCAGCAAGTGGCCATGAGAAAACTACTCAACTTTGCAGGCTTCAGCTTCTTGACTTGTCAAATGGATACAGTAATAACTGCAGTGAAAATTAACAGGATAAAGAGTGGGAAGACCCTCCACACTTTGCTATAATGTAAGATGAGTAAGTGTTTACAAGTTCATTAATCATCTCTCTTGTGGGCAAATAGCTTGGCGATTGTACCTGCTTAGGCCAGGGTAGTAAGGCCCATTGACACCTGCTGCATGGGGTAGATGGAAGAGGACCTGACACCTGAGCACTCACAAGTCAAAGTCAAACAGGGTGAAACGTTCCAGAAATTGCATGGATCTCCTTTGCACCCCCACTGCAGGTAGGCAGATGGCTGGGCTATGGGGTGCTAGATAGGAACCCTGAAGAAAGGTCAATGGATTGCTACTCCTCCCTGGCTTCAATTCTAACCATAAGCAGAGGCTTAAAAGCGCTGGATGTATCACCTTTGAAGAGAATGCCTAGGTTCAGCAGCTTCCCTTGGCTGTCAGTGAGGAGCCCTGCAAGAAGTTATTCATACCGGGAGAGAGCTGGTTAGACTCCAGAGAGATGGAGTGAGGCCTCAGGAGTTTCATTCCCGTGAGTGCATCCATTCTCAGGAATAAAAGAATGTCCCTCATTTTACAAAGGGAGAAATTGAGGCAAGAGGGGACGTGAACTTGATACAGGCATATATCAAGATTGAGAACTAGGCTCCAAGCTTGATTTCGGGTCTTTGGACCCTCAGTTTTAAAATTATTTTTAGCCCTACCTGTTTTCTCTGCTTTATATTGTAAGCCACATAATTCTGCCCTGTTGGTCAGCTGATAAGAATCCCGTTGTCCTGAGAGGATCAAGCAAGAACACAGACATTCTGAATTAATAATGGGTTTGGTTCAGTATTCACCAGACTATAAGCTCTCAAGACCCGAGGTCATTGTTCTGTTTTGTAACAGGGAGGCATATATCCCAGAGGTTAAGAGGCAAGACTTTGGTTTCAGACCAACCTGGATTTAAATCGGTCCTACCAAGTCAAGACTTACATTAATTTGGCAAGTCACTTATCATCTCTGAACATTAACTATTAAATACTCTCACTCTCTATCAACAACAAGAAACAAAGCATAACATTTCAATAAATAGTAGGTGTTCAAAAAACCCTCATTAAAATGAATTGCCCATCACTACTCTCCTAGCTACCCTTCGGCTTTGCCACTCTCCTGTATCCCTTTCACTATTTTGGCAGATCTAGTCGACTCCAACTGGTTCTGTAGGCATAGTTTTCCATGAGGCAAAAGGTAAAGGAAAAACATATTTCTTCCATCAGCATCGCTCTCTTTATTTTCATTGTACACCCAGGTGAGTCAATTCTGTATTGTGCCAATGTGTCGGTGTGCCATCTGATCTTAAGGTGAAGATGAATATGGGAACACTGAAGATTGTTTTTCTTCTCTTTAAGCCAGGAAAGGGAGGTTTTGTCAATGGACTTCTTATCCCACAAAGGCTCTATTCCCCTCCCCTTCTGAATATCTGAAGCCAGAGGGGTTTACTGACCATATACATTCTTTGTTTTCAACGAATAATCACTGAGCACCCCCTGTTTCTAGATCTTGTGAGTTATACCTGTGGAAGTACAGTTGTGATGGAGACAGTCATGGTCTACAGCTTCACTGAGCTTACTATCTGGTAGAGAAAGATGATGAGCAAATAATTACATAAGCAGTGGTCTGATTTCCATTGTTGTAAGTGCTTCTAAGGAAAAGTGTAAGATGCTTATGAACTAACTGAAGAACAGCCTGGGCAGGGGCCCAGAAAAGGGCTGGAGGGATGAACAGGGGTTAGCACAGTGAGGAGGGGGCATGGAGTGAGTGTTCTGAAGGCCTGAATGGCAGACCACCCATGTGGAGGTCCCTGAGGTGGAAGGAGTTTGGTAGGGTTGAGGTGGGGAGAGGGCAATGTTGTGAGGCTGGCATGGTTGGTGGGGACCATGTTCTGCTGAGGCACCGGGCCCAGTTACAGTGTTGGATACTTGCAAGAGAAAGTTATCAGAGGGCTTTGGGGAGGAAAAGTGACATGATCAGGAATTCTAGAGTTTAAAGAGTCTGCTGCCATTCACATCTCACAGACTAAAAAAAAAAAGTAGCATTCAGAAAACAAGGAAAGGGCTTTCTCAAGGTCAAGCTAGTAAGTGGCAACAAGAGGTATGAACTAGATCTCATTTCCAAGTCCAGTACTCCTCTTGATAGCCCACATGGCCTCCCTCTGCTCTAAGCTTCCTTGAAATGGTGAAGGCTTTGATTTGTCCAGGACAGGTAAGCTCTCATGACCTGTGGATGGGAGCCCATCTCCTGAGAAACCTCTCCACAGCTGCCTGTGGGGGCCCACTTGGCCTCACAGGCGATTACAGATATACTGGAGTGTATATCTCTGGCTCTCTGGATGGCCATCCAGCAAGCTAAGTCATTCCACAGTGTTCAGGGTTGGCCTCCAGTGTGGTTCCAGAATCTGTTTCCCACAGTTGACTACGGAAAGACACTTTTCCTATTTCTGGGGAAAAAAACAAAACAGAACAGGAGATTAAGGGTTCTTAGTATCTCGTCCTGGCCGAGTTAGACCCGAGACAAAAATGTGGGTGAGTAGAGTCTTCATAATGGCTTAGAATGAAGACTTTCTCCTCCTCCCAGAGAGAAGCAGAGTCCCCCATTCCTCGTGGGAGATCCCTTTCTTCAGGGTGGATCCTGCTGGCTTCTGCTCAAAATAGCTCGTCCGCTGGCCAAGAGGGGGAAGAAACACACCCCCTGCCCCCACAAACACCTGTTTTCAAAAGCCAGCATTCTCTCTGGACTCCTGCCTGGCAAGTCCTCTCATCCCCAAGGGCCTGTTAGGCTTTCCTCTAAGTCCCAAAGATACAAATGCACCACATGTGCCTCCGTTAGGTGATTCTGTTCCCCTGTGGCCTCAGCATGGGCTCACCAGACACATTATCCCAGCAGCACATGGATGGCGGTGTTTTCCACCCTCACAGCCCCATGCCTCCTACTCTTTCTCAGGCAAACTAGAAAATAGGGCCAATTTTCAAAGCTCCCTCCTGCACACGGTGATTCTGGCTATCCAGTGAATTTGGGAAAGCTTTTTCAGAAGAACAAAAGCTGCTCCAAACTTGACACATTATTATTCAATAGAAAAAAGTTTCTGTTCATCAAGCCCAGACCACCTTCACCCACCTTCCTTCTCACTTTCGTTAATCTCATATGTGGCTAGATTCCCAAGCCCTCTGGGAAGGCTTGTCTGAGTTCCTCAATCCCTAAGAATCTCCCTTCCTTTTAACTCCGGAAGGACTTTTCTGGGCCAAGTCCCAGCACCTCTAGAGCCTCAGCCTCCTCATTTGTAAAAGGAGTTATATCACCTACATCACAGGCAATTCAGAGATACAGAAGGGAACAAACCTGGGGCCATGATGGGTATGAGTTGAGATTCCGGTAATAGGTGCCCCAGTCACCTACTCTCCAGAATTCCTATTTTATGGGGTGAGTTTTGTCTCTGTGGCTCCTTCTAGGCGTACGGTTTTTAGACCTCTGTAAAGCCCTCTCGTAGGAAACAGTAGACCCTGAACCCATGATAAACTGGTAGGAAAGAATGACTTACCTGGGTGTCTCTTGCCAGCACCCTCACTTAAAATGGCTGCTCTCTATGACCAAGAGAGACAAGAGGAACATTGTGCTTTTCCAACCTAATGGACGGCAAGAGAACACCAGCCATCTGTCCTCAGGCAAGACAGCTAGGGACTCCTGGTCTGACTGCCAAGACAAAGCGGGAGGAAAGAAAGCCTTAATTGGCTTGCCCTGCCAATGTCTCATCTTAATTTCATCTCCACCCTCCGTGAAGGGTAAATCCCCACTTACCACATAGAGAAACTCAGGAGAGACTAGAAGGAACCAAGTTTCAATTTCCTGGGCAACAGAGATGTGCAGGCATGGCTGGAGGTTGGGGTGGAGGGAGTTCACATATTTGGACAGAGCAAATAACACTTTGTGGTTAAAAAAAAAAAAAACCAAAACAACCCTTGTTCTAGGCTCAGCTTTGCCATGTGATTTGTTGGATGACCCCTGAAGTCATTTTCTTTCTCTTGTCCTTTGTTTGCCCAGATAAAGGATGAAGGCCTGGATAAGATCAAAGGTAACATAAAGTTGGGTGTATTTTGTTCAGCTGGCAAAACGTTTCAAAAAATTTGAATTACTTGGCAATATTAAACAGTTGAGTACTTTCAAATAAAAAATCAGGTTTTCAGCTTCCCTTGAAAAATCAGGAAGTTTGGCATTCACAGGTGGCCATGGGAGGCTAGAGGTCAGTAGTGGCTGCCCCCATCTGGTTAGGATGTGTATTCTTCAGTTCCCATGATCCCCATGGTACTTCTGCAGGCTCTTCAACATGCAGGCTGTCTTATGTGTCTGCCATCTGTCACTACTCTTGTTTCTTGGAATCACTCAGTCACATTATCAGTCCAGCCCCTATAGGCATTAGGATTGGGGACCCCTGGCCTGAGGATCTTGGTTAAGCTCTTTGGTGTCTCCTGTTCTGGAAATATACTGTTTTTAGAGTCAATGCTGGCAATCAAATATCACCTATTTGACCTTGAGGAAGCACCTTAAGCTCTTGAGCTAAGGAGGAAAAAAAAAAAACCCAGTCTCCACTACATAGAGGTATGGTGAGGATTAAGTCAGACAATTTTTAAGAACATTTAGGCTAGGAAATGGAAGATTCTAGTAAAGGTTTAATAAATGCTAATAATGGTTGTTACTAACATCAAAGTTTTAAAACATTACAAAGCTGACTTTTTACACATCTAGTCTTGCCAGGTCCAATATGTGTCCAATTATACAAGCGCCAGTATCAAATGTTCCTCTTTGAGAGATTTCACAGGATGTTGTCAGAGATGACTTCATGGATCCCTTGCAGCTCCAAAGTTCTATGACATTCATCACAGGTCTCAAGGCAAATGCTGGTGTCATGAATGAGGGAGGTAGGCAGGGCTGAGAAGCCTGTACATCCTTCAAAAGACATTCTCATTTAGTGTTTTTAAAGCACTGTCTGCCAACTGCAGACCAGACTAAGCTCAGAGGCTGACCGTTTTAACCCAACTGGATCTTCTAGGATGGAGGAGGCCACAGAGGGATTGGGGGTTAGGTGAATTAGAAAGGTCACAAGGAAGAGGTGGTACTTAGGCAAGGCCAGACAGGGGAGGGACCTTTATAGGACCTGAACTCTGGCTATCTTCATTTTTATGCCCAAAGATCATTTTCTTCTCTTGAAATCCCTTCACCTCAAGAAACTTAGGTCTCAGCTTTGAGAGAGCCATGGCCTCATTTAAAATGTTGTGAAAGAAGGTGATATAAACATCAGGTTTCTAGGCTGGTGAATTTTTATTTTTATTTCTTCATTGGCATGGTTTAACCTTTGCTGTTGGCAGCTAACATACTGTTCAAATAAAGTGAAAAGAGGGGCAAGAGTGAGGAACCACAATGAGATCTTTTGGGAATGATTTCGCTGGTGGGAAAACACGCTTTCAGCCATTCTTCTCACTGCCTTCTATGAGATTCAGTTCTACAAGTCTGCATTATATTATTCTCTAACACATGTGAGGGGCTACAAAGGCTGGAAGAGAATAACATGCCTCCCACATGTCCTGCGATTCAGTTTAGAATAGAAGGAATAGGCCATGTCAAAATATGGACTCCCAGCAATTTTTATAGTGAGGATTTCAAAGTGTGGGCTTCTAGTCTGGACCTTGCTACTCACTCACTGCGTGACCCCTGGCACACTGTCAAACCACCAGAGTTTTGGTCTCCAGGACTGGGAAGTGTACATAATAGTACTTCCTTACAGGGTTGTTTGGAGCATAAAATGAGATTGTATATGTCAAGTGCCTGCATATCTAGACCAGTCAATACGTGAGAATATTAATTTCTATTACAACTGTAACTACTACTGCTACCTCTGTCCAGTAATCTTCTGCCAACTGATCATCCATCTTTTACTTGCATACCTCTAGTAATAAAGCAGTCAGGGGCTAATGAGGCAGGCCATCCTTTTGCTTAATATTAAAAAAAAATGTCTTCTTAGGTAAAGATAAATTATGTCTGAGGTCTGTAACAACTTCCTTAAGCTACACCTTCTAGTCATCAGGCTGTTGTGAGAATCTATCCACTCTGTGCCCAGAACTGTGTAAGGTTTGGTTGGGGAGATACAGAAAGAAAAAGACAGGGTCTTAGTCTTGGAGAGGTTTGGAGAAATGACAAATACATAGAAAGCAGCCCCGCCTTGGTTTCCTGCGCCCCAAAGGATTCCTCAAAGAGGAGGTGCCCAGGTAGGACCACAGTCTACAAGGCGTGATCTGCCCCCTGCTGACCAAACTATTTGGGCCTCCTTTCTATTTCTTGAGTCTCCCCAACTTGGACTCACCTGAAAACCTTCGCACTTGAAATTCCCTCTACCTAGAATGTTCTTCCCTATTTTTTTTTCCCAGGACTGATTCTTGCTTACCATTTCCAGCCCAGCTCAAACATCCCATCCTTTGCCAGGCATCCTAACTGAAGGATCCATCCCCATCCAGCCCTGCATCTCTATCACGTCACTCACTTTTATGTTCTTCTCACCTCTTAGGATCTAAGATTACCTCTGGTGCTCTCTGTTGATTCGCTGCTTGCGTGTCTCTCTGCAACCCAAGTAAGAGCAGAGATTCAGTCAGCTCACCAGTGTTTCCCCGCCCCCTGGCAAACAGGATGTGGGCCATTGTGGGTGCCTCATACATATCTGATGAGTATTTCTTGAAAGGTATGAGACACTAAATGGAGTCTCTTCCAAGTCCAGACATATCTTCCAGTGCCATCTCCCATCACAAGGCCTGTCTTGCCCAGGAGGAAGGCTCCTCATCAGGGAGGACGCCCATCAGAAGCCTGGGGAGAGAGAGCATCCCTGTCTGAATGCCAGCACCACGAGGCTCAACCACTGAGAAGATCAGTTTTGATTCCTTGTGGCACCTGAAAGCCAAATAGATTGTAACAGCACAGCGGAAACCGTCCGCCACCTGGTAATGAATTAGGTGTTAGCAGAGGTAGCAACACGCACAATCCCATTTTCGATCTGCGGGGCTCACAGCTGCCTCTCATTTTCATAATGCAAGGGAGAAGCAACAAAAGAAAGATGATCCCCTGCAGGGGAGAGACACCACGATGGAAGCAGGCCGGGTCATGATGGGTCTGGCTCTGCTGCCAGCTGCGTAAGGCTTGGAGCGTGAGCTGGGGCATGGCAAAGAAATCATCTTCCCTCCACCGAGTGACTTAGAATTCACTAAAACTTTTTTAACATCTATCGCAGAGCAGTGTCTTAGTGATTAAATGCAGATGAGTCAGGCAAGGTTAAGTTCCAATCGTGACTACCTGCATTACCTGTGTGAGCTTACGCACGCTCTTTATCCTCTCTGTGCCTGAGCTGTTTTACCTACAAGATGGGTATGATGCCAGTAGCCACCTCCCAGGGCTGCCATAAAAATGGACCGACACAGCACAGAAGACAGTCCACAGAGCAGCATGGGGGCTCATGCCATTAGGGATGTTGCTGTTGCTGTGACAAGAAGTTTTGGCTTTAGTAGCATTCACGCCATTTGGGCTTCACAGTGTCCCCGGGAGGTGGGCAGAGCAGAAGTTACTAGCCAATTCAAAAATGAGGGAACTGAAAACTGAGGCTCAGAAAGGCGAGGTGAGTTGCTCAAGGTAACCCAGCAGAGGGTGTGAATGGTGCTTATCTCAACGTGCAAATTCCAGAAAGCTGCTCTTTTCACACAAGTATCCCCTCCAAGCAAAGCAAAAGTTTTGGGAGTTTGAACGTGCTTTGCTCAAAGCCTCAGGATGTCCGGTTACTCCAAGACCAGGCTCAAGTCACAATCTTCAGAGCTGGTGAACGTCACTCAGGGCTTCTCTGGGACTCCTTCATGCTGCCCTGACTTTTGGCGTTTAGGTATTCTTATGTGTTCTTCCCTATGTGCATGACAAAAGCAACTCTAGAAGAGTTTCTGATGCTAGTCACAGATACCTTGATGTGATGGTCAACTCCTACTTTCCCAGGGCTGATACTATTTTAAGTTTCCACTCTCATTTTGAGAAATTAGTTGAAACAAGAATGTTCACTTGGGCTGAGGCAGCTCAAGAGTTGACAGGGACCCTAGAGGCCTGGCCTCTGAGGATACACTGAGTCCTAGACCAAACATCAGAACCCGAGTCCCTCAGGGAAGGGCCCATGAGTTTGATGTCTAGTGGTAGCTTTGTTGTGAAAGAAAATCATTTGTTAGGTTAAGTCCTACTCTCCTGGCACCTCTGTGAGAACGGATGTTCTGGGAAGATGCTTCCCGAAGGGGCAGCCCAGTCCTACAATACAAGACGGTAATTCACCCGCTGGACTGCAAGCACAGATGCCTCTTATTGTGAAGCAGAAATGACTGGAATGAAGACAACTCAGTCCAAACAAGCAGTGATTCCCATTAACACAAAATATGCAAACATGACCCTAATGAGAAAATTTGCCATAATTGTTTCTATTGGCCAACAATAGACCATACTCCATGGTTCCAGTCAGGACACAACTAATCAGGTTCTTGAGGTGGGGGAGACACATTCATTCTTTACACATCTATTCCAGTGAACCAACCTGCACAAGGTCATAGAGCTACAATGTGGAAGGGGGATGGATCAAACCAGGTGGGAGCAGTGGGCTGGATGTCAGCTGATTGAGAGACAGAGCCAGGGGCAGGTCAGATGGGACCTGCAGATGGATGGGACCCAGGGAGTTGCATTATTTTTCTGGACGGATATAGCATCTTTACTATGATAGGAGATGCTGAATGAGGGCCGCTTTGGAAAATGGCCAGAAAAACTGAAGCCAACAGTCAGGAATTGTAGCAGTGAACCATTGCCGAAAAGAGAAGGAAACAGTTAGTCCAGTGGTTCTCAAAAGGTGGCGCCTGGACAGCAGCATTAGCATCATATCCAAGTTGTTAGAAATGGATATTCTAGTCCCCACCCCAGTCCCATTACATCAGAAACTCTGAAGTTGGGTCCAGCAAAGCTGTGGGTTTAACAGGGCCTCCATGTGGGTCTGATGCACATGAGGTTTTGAGAACCTCCATTTGGTCCTCTGAGCCCACACCCCAGAAGGCAGGGTTAGGATATTGGGGTTGTAGGTGCTCAGAGGCAGGCAAGGGAGAAGTCACCAGGTAGAGCTGGAAGAGCCTCCATGTCACCGATTTGCCATTTATACACAGAACATCATTTACAGAATGATGGTTCAAGAACGATGTATAGAACATCGTTACAAGTTAGAGAAGGAACAATTCCAAGCAGCCACCAAGTGCTAGTTTCTCTCATGGCCCCTTTCCCCGCAAAATCACTCCAGCCACCCTAGCAGGTAGTATTACTATCATCCCTTTTTGCAGATCAGGAAACTGAGGCCCTTAGTGTAGAGTCACAAAACTGGTAAGGGCTAAGCCCAGAGCAGACATCAACTATGTCTGAGTCCAAAGTAGCTGATCTTTCTGTCTTGCTGCACTGTGCATCCCTGTCTGCATTTCAGTGTGATCCTAGGCACGTAATACCTGTTATAGACTTAAAAAGCATATGAAATGTCCTTTTAATATGCCCAACATTCCCAGGTTATAGGCACACAAACTTAAGCAAAATGTATCGTCTGCAATAATAACATTCTTGCTGAGGTGACTTTGCAGAGCTTCCTTTGCATTAGGTTTCAAAGACTAGAAGAAATTTAAAGACGTGTCAGGGACTGATATAGGATGTTAATTTTCAATATTTTCATGTAAGTGTGTTTTAAAACAAAACAAAGCATCCTGCAATCTACCATCATCATATTTCATAACAGAAAAGGCACTTGAACAGCAAAAAAGAAAAAGCACATAATCTCAGGAATAAAGGAGTCCCATAAAATATACATTTTGCTTTACTATATTGGCCTCATTTTTCTGATTTGCTGCAGTTACAAAAATATTTCTCCAAATTATAATGCAGCGATTCCTAAACATGGTTCTAAAGACTAGGGCCAGTGTAGAAGTCTCCCCAATTCTAATGTCCACTTTTGGGGAGCAACTGTGGTGTAAGTTCCAGAGCACCTCAGCAGCCATCTGATTGATCCTTTCCATCAGAGGGTAGGAATTATTATCCCTATGGTACAAATGAAGAAACAGACCCACTAGCAAGTTTGGGAGCCAAGGCTCAAACCCACGCCTGCTGGATGGGACCTAGTTATCTTTTGAGCACATGACAGTCCCGCTCTTTAATTTCCATAGGACTGGCATTGTTTAGAGTGCGGACTGACTGTTGCTAAGTAGCTTTCCTATTGGAAAGTTGGCTTCCATCCTGGCTGTTCCACACCACAGTCACAACTAACAAACTTTCATCAGTCAGAGTGCCGGTTGTGTACGTAAAGCGACTCTTTCATTTCCTGAGCTGAGCATTTCCCAACCAGACCAGGAAAGGCGGGGATAGTATCTGGAGAAGTCCAAGCCTGGCTCCTTCAGGTAGCCAGGAGAGAGGGTTCTGGTTTGGATTCCAGCTATAGTGATGACTACTAACACTTGATTTATAAAATGCCAATGACAGCTTTCCACACTTCTGCTCTGACAAAACCTGCTTCAGATTTGAGGAAAGGAGGGATGGGAATTACCTCTATCCTCCAACTCTTGCCTTCCTTTGGAGGAAAAGCCAGCTGGAGTTGATTCTGCATAAGGAATACTCCGAAGAGCCCATCTAGGTTCTGTTCCGGGAACTATCAGAGGGAACCAGAGCTTAGCACTTGGCCAGTGAAAGGAACTAGACTATTCTCAACCTCAGTACAAAGGACATTTTGGACCAGATAATTTTTTATTGTAGGGGTCTGTCCTGCACATGACTGAATATTCATCAGCATCCAATGCTCCTACCTAGATGCCAGTAGTCTCTCCTCTCCCTTGAGTTGTGACAATCAAAACTGTCCCAGACATTGCTACATGCACCCTGGGGGAGGGGAAGAAGGCAGAATCACCCCCAGTTGAGAACCAGTGCACTAGACTGAGAAGGAAGTAGGAGAAGGTAAATCATGGCAACTGGATAAGTTGGCTCTTCTGTGTGGAAGCATTGTGTACACTTCCAATAAACTGCTAAGCTCTGGAAGTCAATAGGTGATGTATGTCCCATGGGCTGTACCTCTGTTAAGTAAATAGTTGAATCCTTGAGAGAGCCTGAACTGACATCGCTAAGACCGAATGTGTGTCTTCACTATTTATCCAAGAAGAGCTCTGCCAAAAGATAGCAAATATTACCCCGGGACTTCTATCAACTGCCAGATGGGTTTAGTGGGTGATCTTTGACTTCAAGGACAATGCTATCCTCCAGAGACCTATAGAATCTTACAGGTCTACTGGAGTTACAATTAAGAAATTATATATTCTTTTCAATGGATCAACAAAGATTGTTGGCCACCAGTGTAGAGATCCCTAAGCTAGATGCTAAACAGAAGGCTCTGGGTAGGGATGTGTGGGTGTCTCAGTCATTAAGCATTTGCCTTCAGCCCAGGTCATGATCCCAGGGTTCTGGGATCAAGCCCCACACTGGGCTCCC